>JAOQIF010000724.1:19588-45126 GCA_026260285.1 Colletotrichum sansevieriae | reverse complement strand
TCCTATAAGGACTATAAGAAGGGTAAATAGGTAGCTAAGAAGAACTTCTTTGCTATAGATACTAAGACCTAATATAAGGAGGTTATTAATAATAACGCTAATAATATTTAGAACGATAATACCTAGGCTACTAAGCTAGCCTACGTTATTACTAGCACCCTAGCTAAAACCATAGCTACTACCCCTTATAAGATTCTTAAGAAGGGCTACCCTAGCCCTATAGCCTAGCGCTAGCAGATCGATAAGGCAAAGGCTCGCGTTAATAACGCCTTTCTATACTATCCTAATACTATCCTTATCGAGGAGATTAAGAAAATCCTCAATAGTATTAAGCCTTTTGAGAATATATTTTCTAACCTCTATATTAGATATATCTAGGATACCCTCAAGCGAGTATATAATATATATATTAATAATAATACTTATAGCAAGCTTCTCCCTAGCTACGCCTAAGTCCTCGCTATATACTTTTATAATACCTATAGTTATGCTAATAGAATTATTACTAGTAACCTTATTATAATAAACCGTATTAACCTCCTTTCTATTGCCCCGCTTATTAATATTAGTAATATTACTACTATAGACCCGTTAGCTTATAAGGATACTAAAAACGCTAAGGACCTCGCTAATAAGGCTGAGGGTAATATTAATACTATTATTAATAGTATCTAATAGGAAATCCTTCCTCGCCTTAATATTATAGAGACTAATATAGCTAATATAAATACTATTAATATTAACGCTATTAGTAAGTATCTCGCTAAACTTAAGAATAATAGCATATCTAAGCAGGCAGTTGCTAATAAGATTCGTATAGCTATTAATATAGTTAAGACTAAAGAGATTATAAGCCTTTACGCTAAGATCGCAAACCTCTATACTATAATTGAGGGTCTCTAGCGCACTAGCGATAAGCAACTCACACTAAGTAATACTAGTAATAATAGCACTACTAAGTACTAGTAGATATCTAAGTTTAATATACTCCTCTATTAGCACG
The DNA here is from genome assembly GCA_026260285.1 of Colletotrichum sansevieriae. NCBI lineage: Eukaryota > Fungi > Ascomycota > Sordariomycetes > Glomerellales > Glomerellaceae > Colletotrichum > Colletotrichum sansevieriae. Next base: position 44,123 of record JAOQIF010000724.1, on the reverse strand, counting down.
ACGACTAATTAATAATACTATAGGGATTTCTAGCGATTAGAATATAAAGAAGGAGAAAAGGGAATATTAAGCATATATATCCTAGATCGATAGTAATAGCAATTAGGATAATTGCCTTTTAAAAAGGGGGTATATATTATACGCCTTTTAGTAATATAGTTAGCTATTATGTAGTATTCTATATAACTATAGTTAGGCTTAATACCTATCCTTTAAGTAGGAGACTTCTAATAGATAAGCTTAGAAGGCTCGGCTATTATAGAATATATTACGATATACTTATAATTACCTATTATACTATTTATTATTATTTATACTTATATTGCTCTTTTCCTTGTTTTACTCGCAGTCTTAGCGACCCCTACTGTAGCCCCAGGCTAGTAGGAAGACTGTGACAATAACCTACCTTATTCTTAGCGTACTACGCCTGAATATCGGGCTTAGAGCTGCCCTTATCTATTAGCCTTTTAAGCTTATTAGTAGCGCCTATTATATAACGGGTAGGCTATAGGGAGTTAGTAGCTAAGTATTAGAAATAATATATAAAACCTATATTAATATAAGCTTTGCTACTACCTATTTTAGTATAATACTTATATTTAGTTAAGGTATTTAAAAATTATATAAATTAGTAATAAATTCTAAGGCTAAAAGCTAGTAAGGCATTAGATAAGTACTAGCTAAGGATTAAATATTTACTATCGCTCTCGAAATAGATAATTAAGCTCGCGAGGAGCTTGATTTTAGGGATATTACCCTTAGGGGGCTCTTACTTCGCTTATGCTAAGAAGTAGCAGCAGCAGGAGCACCCCCGGAGCTCACCCGTTATTAGGATATAGGAAGCATCTAGTATACTAGCGGGAAAGGGGGTAGCGTTATTAGTAGCAGAAGATATAATAATAGATTTATTATATAATAATTAAGATAAAGTTAATAATAGGGGAGCGGGAGACTAATAGCGACTTATTAGTATTATAATCTAAAGAAGTAAGAGGAAGGATTTCAGCAGGGCGAAATTTCGAATAATATTTATACTTTTTAACTTAATACTAAAGTTAGCTTTTTATATAGCTAAAACGAAGATAATCCCTAGATTAGTATATTATTCGCCTTTATTTAACCCTACTATATATAGGGAGGTACTAGATAACTACTAGGTAATAACTAGTAAACCCCTATATAATAATAATAACCTCTTTTACCCCTAGAGGAAGAATATCTTTATTACCCCTATAAAGCTATTAAAAATATAATAACGAGCGGAATATATAATAATTCAGAAAGCGAATTCAAAGTAATAAAAATGAGCCTAAATAATAACATATTTTAGTATAACCCTGCGAAGGAAGGAATAACCCTCGCAAGGGAGTTTAGCTATAGGTATCTAGATAACTATTAAGTAGCTAATAGAGAGCTATAAGAGTTGCTAGGGTAGAGGATAGATACCCTACTATTAGCTAACTGCTCCTCTGAGCTTCTCTGAACTATAGCTGCAGGTATCCGGATAACTACTAGGTAGCCCTGGACCTTTTAGATAGAAAGCTATGAGAATAGCTAGGGTAGAGGATAAGATGCCCTATTACTAGCTAACTACTCCTCTAAGCTCCTCTGAGCTATGACTTTTTAGAAGAGAGCTATAAGAGTAGCTAGGGTAGAGGACTAGGTGCCCTACTACTAGCTAATTACTCTTCTGAGCTCCTCTGAGTTCTGAAGTCCCTTTATACCTCTAAGTATTTATATAGAGAGCTATAAGAGTAGCTAGGGTAGAGGATAGGTGCCTTACTACTAGCTAACTGCTCCTCTAAGCTTCTCTAAACTATAAAGTCCCTTAATACCTAGGTATAGAGCTATAAGAGTAGCTAGGGTAGAGGATAAGATACCCTACTACTAGCTAACTACTCCTCTAAGCTACTTAGCTATTTAAGGAAGAGTTATATAACTAGACCTAGGGATACTAAATTCTAGACCTATAGGAACTATAAACTAAGAAGGCTTATAGGAAGTAACTAAATAGGTATTAGGTACCCTCTAGATAACTATAGAGTAGCCTAGTCTAAGGATAGACTAGTTTAGAGAGGGGGGATTATATTATAAGCTTAGATAAGATTATAGGGGAAAGGACTTACTAGACTTATTAGACTACTTTATAAGGGTCTATAGAAGGAGGATACTAGGTAGCGCCTCGGATAACAGGCTATGCTAGGAGTCTATAGAAAGGGAATACTAGTAGCACCCCGGGTAATAAGCTATCCTAGGGAAGTCTATAGGTAGGGGGCACTAGGTAGCTCCCTATATAAGCCCTCTAATCCTCACGCACCCTTATATAGTAGACTAGAGGGTTAGAGAAGAATGAACGTTACGACTTTGCACCTATCTATACTAACTCTTTCACTCTGCACCGTACCCCTTTTGTGATATGTGTGACTTCGAGGTTTGAGGGTAACACCATTGCGCAGACGCATACGTTGAGATGAGAAACCCATAACGTTGCTTTCTCGCATAATTTGCTACGGTTCGATGTTCGGTCTAGACTGGAGAGATAGCAACGCCGACTCTTGTTGTGAGTCGTAGACATGATCCCCTTGTTGCAGTCAAATATGCTGAGGAGATTCACAGAGATTCCTGGAAGTCACTTAGTTGTTTTTGGACGTTGAGGACAAAGCCCACCTGCTGATGAGCCCGATCTTTTCCGGGACACGGTGTCAAAGTTCCTCTTAAAATTAAGTTAGCTTAACAACGCTGCACCAATGCATTTCACCATAGTCGGAACGACTTACGCCAGTCAAACTCAAGTGCCGATTCATTCTAATTTCTGGCTCTGACTGTTATGCCGTGAGTGTATCTTTGATCAGTTTGCCACGTACGTATACCCGCGCAATGTTGCGATCGTCGCCCGTCATCAAGAACTTCTCGAAAACGGTCCTCAGACTATCCGACTCTTCCCTTGCAGTCATGACGCCGAACGGCTCCAGCGGACATGTCACCCAGATAGCATCAAACTCCTTGCCCACCGCGAAGCTGCCAATCTTGTCATCCAGGCAGCAGACCCTAGCACCGCCCAATGTAGACAGGTAGAAGACTTCGTCTAGTGACAGTGCCTTGTCTTTCCCACCAGACGTGACTTCGCGAGCGTTGGACGCAATGACAGCTTGACGGATGCTGTCGAGCATGCTGGAAGAAAAACCACCTCCGCTATCGGTTCCAAGACCGACCTTGATTCCCCGAGTCAGGAACTGACGTATGGATGCCGCCATGAAGCCACCCCCGACCGTCATATTCGAGATTGGACAATGCGCCACGCCGCATTCAAGCTCTCGAATCTTATCCATTTCGTATTCCGTCATAAAGGTGCAATGAGCTAGGATTGAACGCTGATTCAGAAGTCCGAAGTGGTGGTACAGGTCCGCCTCATTAGAAAAGTCGGGAAACAGCTCTTTTGTCGCGTTGATCTCCTGCTCCGCTTCGTTGAAGTGCGTCTGGATTGCGAGCTGATTGTCTTGCCGAGCCATATTTCCCAGGCCCTCGAGGAGTTCCGCCGTGCAGGAGATGGCGAACCGCGGAGTGAGGACGGGGCGGACGAGTTCTCCAGAAGGGTCGATGGTACGGATATGCTTCACGCAATCCACAGTCTCTTGCAAAGAAGACTCGGCGGACTCATCGTGAAGATAGCTGGGGGCGTTCCGATCCATATTGCATTTTCCCACGAACGCTCTCTGGCCCTTTGCAAGGCAGATATCGGAGAGGATTCGGGTCGCCTCGGCGTGTTTCGAGCCGTAGTACGATGCCGTTGTAATGCCTTGCTTGAGGAATCCGTCAACGCAGCTTTCGTACACCTTTCGGGCGTACACCGGGTCGGAAAACCGTGCTTCATGTGGGAAAGTAACCCGATCGAGCCAGTCAAGAATATGGAGGCCTTGGCCCAGCCCACGCATGGCCCATTGTGGAGCGTGGTTATGTGTATCGACGAATCCCGGAGTCAAGAATTGGCCCGATGGAATGACATGAAGTTGCGTGTCGCTGGATATTCTCTCTGAGAGCTCTTCCGCCGAGATGCCCTCGAAGAACTCTGATATCACACCATCGCTGTTGACGACAATGGCGGCGTTCTCGAGCAGTTCCACCTTATCGGGCCCAAGGGAGTGGATGAGAGCACCGTGGAATGCAAAACCTGTTGCCATATTGGCATTTATAGCGCGTGATGGCGATAATATGGTTTCGAGAATATCGATGCCCTTGTAGTGAAGTGGCAATGCCTACGCCGGAGCGCTAGATAGATCAGACTCTTACGTTCTCACCAACGTGCGTGAGGATGAGAAAGGCGATAGGAAGAAGTACAGACACGGCCCGATGGAACAGGGATGTTGGACTCAGATTGTGGATATGTAAACATTTCGATCTCGCTTATCTTATCGTTAATTGGTATCTTCGGGTGAGCTCGGGCGAGTCTCGAGTCACGCTCAACATGGTCCACGAACAATTGCTGTGCTGTTCCGTTTGTGGGGATGTGTCAAGGGCTCGGCTCTTACCATTGAAGGATGACTTGTTTTTCATGAAGATCCTGGGCCAGTCTTCATGATTCGAGGTCCTATCGGTTTGATCTTTTGTGGCCATTCGCCATACTTTCATATACTTACCGCGGGCACCCGGTACCGTCAAATCCGGCCGTTGCATCTTGAGAGAAAACCCAAGAAGCAAGAGTAATGGAAGATGATGCGGGAAAGAATTTTCGTACGACGCAAAGAGCACCATGAAGCTGTCAGTCTTGTGGTGCGAGTAAAGTGAAGTGCGACAAAAAGATCCCTTGCTCGACCTGCATCCGGCGAGGGGAGGGCAGCAGATGCATGCGAGAGACCGTGGTTGTTCGTGGGGAAGCGACAAAGTTGTTCACATACATCGAGACTTCTCGCTAGACGAAGAACCCTCTGACGCTGACGTCTTGACTTCAGAGGTAGGGGTCCCACGAACACGCCGACGTATGAAGATTTACTTCGGGAAAATGAGCGCTTGCAGACAGCCTTGTGCTCGCTTGATAAAAGCAAAGAAACGCTTGAAAGGCCTCTTTTGAGGCCGAGAAAGCCACAAAGATTATGAGAATGCCATGATATATTGGGAGAGATGGTCTTCAACTCATCCGGGACGCCAAACCTGTCAGAAGAAAAGCTTGGCTGGGATGGCATCACCTTTCCAACCCGACAGGCTAGCGAGCGGCTCGTTGCATACGATAATAAATGGAACTCTTGGGTGCATTACGCGCTTGAATAACCTCGATTCGAACACGAGCACTCCAAGTTCATGTGTTCTAGGTATGGCGGTGCTGTCCTGGCAGATGCCGATCCGGCTCGGCTGTCCGTATATTTCAGCGTTATCACGGTTGCTCTTGACCGATGGGAACTTAAGCAAACTTCATACTCTACAAGCTCCTAACTACTGAGTTAAATTGAAAGGCGGCTTTTGGAATGACGGGTGACGAAGAAGCACACGAAACATTGCCCGAAGCTACGCACTCCGCACATTGGCGGAGGATAAATATCGTGAGGTAAGGACGCTGACAGCCCAAGGTCAGGACCATCAAAAGATTCTCAGAAGTTGGCTCCAGTCTGCACTGTTCTTCTTTGGGTCCGAGTTCATAAGAAGACATGAAGTCCGGATTGTTCAAGCCGTTGCCATATTCGGCATGTGCTTCCACAACTTCGGTGATTCCGCCTTAAGTTGCCATCTTGGGAGTTGTGCAATACGCACAGCCCAGGCTCTCGGTCTCGATGGGCCTCAAACTGCGGGCAGTCCTGCCGACATGAGTTTAGAAGCCCAGCGCAGATTATGGTGGACACTGGTCATCTCCGAGTGGTTGGTTTAGCTGGGAGATACCTGGCGTCACTTTCACTGATCATGGCATGGGCTGGAGGTTCCATATCATGTTCCTCAAGTCGGAATAGGAGACTTCGATGCATGGACCCGAACTTACGCTTGCCATCCGGTATCCAGCCGCTTTAGTACCACATTTTCATGTCGAGAACCTCAACCATTCATCACAGATTTGTCTCGGCCCTCTGGGAAGGAACGCGGGAAATTGCAGAAATTGTTCGGCTCGCAGACGATGAGCTCACAGAAGTCATGTTCAACCAAATGAAGGAAAAACACAAAACACGCAGGACCTCGAAGTTGCGCATCCCTGTATCAAATGGCAAAGTTTCGACATTAGTCTGGTCTTACTCCATCACCGGATGCGCATTAACAGTGCATTACAGAAAAAGCGTCCCGAATTGCCAGGCCAATAGGAATGGGCTAGGGCAGTCTCCATTCGGTCGGCCATGGACATTATATGGATAACACACAACTGGGACCAATCAGCCGCGATGCGAAGACAATGGTAGTATTCTATAATATCCCAAGCCTCTGGTCCTATGGCCACTAACTCTAGTTAGACAGGGCATTATCTTTGCATATCTTTGTTGTGGCCATCTTCCTCCTAGGGGAATCACGACGCGCTTCGCAAGACGCTGAAGTTGACTTTAGCGAAGAAGTGAAGCTAGCCATTGAGTACTTCGACGAGGTAAGATGACGCAATGCTGTTGCGTACCGCGCATCTGAGGTCTCACGCAGTTCGATCGAGCACACAAGTCATCCGAGTCCATAGAACTAGTCGACATTGAAATGCCTGTTGAATAGGGCTGGTATACTCATGATTCAAACCCGAACGCCCTTCTTGCCTCTGAGTTCAACCCATCCAGTCCTACAAACCCGTTCAATGTCGTCTCGTCTAGGCTATTACCCTCAGCATAGTCTGGCGGCGGCTTTCAAGCAAGAGTCTCTTTCAGTTGTTTCTTGACGTATGCCCTATTGTTCGGCGTTGATGGGAATGCGGCTGTGTACACAACGGACGCGTTCTCTGTGCGGCGGTGCTCTGGATCCACCGCATTTCATACCTGTGGTATTACGGTTAGCGATCAAATCGCTCGAGAGTCGAGCAGGAAGCCTACATCTCCGTGCCACCAAACGGTGTCCCCCGGTTCCATCTTGGGGACGTCCACAAGGCAGTCTTCCAACCTCAGAAGGGGTTGAGATGAGCGACTGAGGCTTTGGCTTTCCGTCTTGAAGGTGCCGGGGAACCAGCCACTCGAGTCGTCCAGCGTCCATTTCGTTGGATCCATCATATCCAGAGCATCGCTCGGGGGTGCGAAGAAGGGTCTGAGCATAACGTACGACACCACGGTCGCAACATCCGGGTACACAAGCAGGGTCTCTTCGTTCGGGGCCGCTCTTGTCAACGCTGTCCAACCCTGGAAAGATCGGAATACTGAGGAATGCGCGATACCTGGGTACAGCTCCTAGTTGGCAGCCTTCCGTAGACTAAGGTCGTAATAGTTGTGTAAATCTGGATTTCCAGAGAAGACGTTGTGGTATACTTCCCTGTACGCGCTGTCCGCCTATCGGCACAGACTGCCGGCGTTGATGTGTGGTCCTAGACCAAGAAAGTCCTGCCGAAAGAGTCGGTCTCCGATGTCGTCGTAAGGTCTCCTCTCGCTAAATCGAGATAGTCTACTTGCGTCTTTCTGCAAGGCGTACGCCATGGCCGATCTTGGCTGGAAGACCTACTTCATCAATGCTTCTTGGAACGTCGTAATCCTTGTCATCGCTTATTTCACATTCGTAGAGACCAAGGGTCTGAAGCTGGAAGAGATTCCCGCCAAGTTTGAAGGGCCGCGCATACTCGAGGCAGTGGTCGAAGACACGGTGTCTCATGAAACCGGCTTCGATACCAAACAGTCTATGAATGTCGACATGAAGGCTACATAGTAGAGAAAACCATCTTCAGTTTCACGCTTGATTAATTGAATCTCGTTATCTGTTGTTATAGTCACCGCTCGTGCTGTGCTGCTCCCTGCATTAGCCCTTCAAGGTTCTTCGATGCCAGCAGCGACGGCACTCAGCTCCTCCTGAGTGGGGAGGTTGACTACCATCAAGTAGAGAGCGTCTTGCTTCATCATCTTCTTCAGCGGACGGTTCTTCCGCCTCTCCCTCCTGGCCTTCCCGCCGACGCGACGGTCGATGCCCAGTCCTTCTCGGCGATCGTTGCGCCTTTGCTGAATTCTGCCCACGGGCCCAACAACGCGCCCACCAGTTGCCATTCCCAAGAGTCCTCCGCTACCTCTGGTTGAGACCGTGCTGCTCTGCTCTTTATGAGTTGCCTGCGGAATCTTGGAAGCGGGATTATCGGCTTCAAATTTCGCTGCGGCCCGGCGATCAAAGTACTTCGAGACCGACTGCCCGAACTGTTGGACAGCGTTTTGTTTCTTTCCGTCGTCCAACGCATCGAGCCCGGGGAAAACGAGCGGCGCCGGCTCCGGGATTTCTACTTCGCTCCTCGTCGTCGTGGAAGACGATTGGAACGCATTCTTCCACTTGCTCTGCCCATCTCTTTCTTCGACGGCCTTGGCAATGTTGTGCTCGAGATCGACGTCCTCGACAATTTCTGTACTAGAAGGCTTGTACTTGACAACGAGACAGAACAAGCCGCGCGGTCTGAAGAACTGGTCGTTCATGGCGTCGAGATACCCGTTCTGCCTGTAGTTGATGTACGTCCTGCGGGAAGCCTCGAGCCCCGTGTGAATCGCGGCCGAAGCGAGCCTTGCGATCGGGCTGAACCCGGCGACGGTGGTGTGGGCCAGGTCTGCGACCATGACCCCGGCATTCAGCACACTGAACCACGGATTCGCTTTGATGCTCTTCTCGAACCCGTCCAGGAACTGCAGCCAAGTGGCCTGGTCGATGCCGCAGTCTCCGAGAACCGGCGCGTAAGCCCGCACGAAGCCCCGATGGTGCGACTCGGGGCGGCGTTGAGGGAGAATAACGGGCATCGGCAAGGGGTGAACTTGGCGGCCAGCATCGTACGCGGGGAGGGGATGCTGCTCGATGAATTCTTGCAAGAGTCCGTCGACTTCAGTGTTATCTTGGCCTCTTTCTTCTCGGCTTGGGTTCGAAGTTTCCTGGCGTTGCTGAGCCTCGTCGAGTCGGAGTGCCCAGTCCTCGTCATCGCTGGAGTCCTCCTCGGATTCGCGTTGATGACGGTCATCACTGGCCGGAATGCCTTGAGGGATGCCCTGGCCGTAGCTCTCCTGCTGCTGAGAGTTCAATGACTCTGTGGCTTGATTTTCCCTCTCGCGCGCTTCTTCGCGCTCCTTTTGATCCGCTCGGTAGTCTCTGGTGAAGTCAACAGCTCCGCCAATGAGTTTCGAAAGGGGTCCGCGTCTGTTCATTGTAAAATTGGCTTGGGGAGAAAGATACGCCTTCTGCTTCACTTCAATCTGTCTTGGCGGGAAACCCGGCCATTTAAAGTCGACGACGGCTTGCTGAGGGGTTCAATAGACAGACCGCCGCATTCGTGCCAAATTTGGGGTCGCAACCTCGCCAGACGCGCTCAGTCGTCCACTAAACTGGAACCTCTGGTGTGAATCACTATTCCCGGGCGCCATGGCTGAGCCGAGCTGAATATTAGCGTAGGATTTCAGACCGTACTGCACCCTGGCTCGAGGCATTCTCCTGGCGGTTTTGCTGTGGCTGTATTACTAAGTTGCATACGATCTCTACTCGATGGATGCGGCTTATCCATGAGCGAATCTTATCTAAAGGACTGAGCTGAACAGTATAAGAGACAAGAGCAGTGGGAATGCGTCGGGTAGGTCTCATCCAAATCTGAAGGGCGATTGAAGGCGGGAAGCAGACAAAAGAAGACAACAGATGGTAAGAGATTTGAGAAGTAATGAAGGTTGACTTGGCGTAGATGCAGACCCGTTTGACCTTGCATCGAATCATGTACGGAAGAGCAGTTGTATGTGGAAATCGTTTGGGAATGCATTGTGGAAACGGAACGGAGACGAGAGGAGATTCATTAGACGTCATTCGGAAAGACCACTTTGCCTCACCTCCATGTCCTCTCGTTGCCGTTGCCTCGATGAAATCGTAGGCAACATTAGGCCGGGACTTCTCCCCTTGTTTGACTGTCTGATGGTGTAAGTGCTGGATTGCGAACGATGGCAGGATTCCAAAACAGTCCTTAACTCTGAATGATGCGCAGGTAGGCACTCGTTCGTAAAAGAAAATAGCCGCTTTTAGGGGACTCTTTTCATGATAATTATAACTACTTCATTTATGAGAGAAAATATCAATAAATATCTCTTAAAATATTCAATTCTCAGAATCAATTTGTTATGTGTATAATATTTACTTAATAAGTTATTACTTGAGAGAATCTCTTAAAAGTTCGGTGTTTAATGTGAGGGCTGGCCATCTTTTTTGACGACCGAATGGGACGTTGTGTGTATCTAGAGCAGTATTGCTTGGGTCCCTGAAGAAATACCTGCGGGATGTCGTCATGTTACTGTAATCATCACCGCTGATGTGCAATCACCCATCCCATTCTCGCCCACTAGTACGAACATTTCAGAGACACGGGACGCGTCAGCCAACGAAATTCGTTGGAGACTCGCCAAACCGCTGGGCTGTTTGCTTGGTGTTTGGCAATGAGGGACACGGAAGATCTCTCAATCATCACACAGCGCCACAGCAGAAAGCCACCCTTCTACCAACATCTGCAAACCTGAAATTCTGGGGTAACGCGAACGTGTGGCGGGTGATCTATACCATACCAAAAATGACGACTGCCAATGGGCTCGCGCCTCACCGGTGGAGCGACCGTTTCCCTGTTTTGCCTGGCGAAGATCATCGGATCCGTGTGCCTGAGCCGCCCAGAGCGTGGGGCCCATGACAAGCTCCCGCGACAGTTATATAGCGGGAAAGGATGCGGCTGGGATCATACATAGGTCCCCGCAAGCTCACGTCATGAATCCCTCCCTTGCCGTCATTGACGTGCGTGCGTCTCGTTGTTCCCGATGGTCGATGGTTGGTCTCGTTACGTTGCCTGAGACCCTGACTTTGCTCGATTGGAAGTTGTGATTGCCCCTGTCTTTGAATGCCCATCCAGACTCCGCATGAGCTCATAGCAACACAATCGCAGTACCTGGACGTGAATTGGTGACAATATGTCTGGGCGGCAAGGCCGCAGCTTGCTCTGGACCAGTCGGCGGGCTCTGACATCACACATGATCGTAGCCCGCAGAAAAGACGGTCTCTGGCTTTGAGTATTTGATACCCCGAGTCCCGTGGCTTACTGGCATGAATGGGAGAACAGAACAACATAATTCTCCAACATCAGACGAACAATTTCTACCAGTAATCAGCAAGCATGGGTATAGGACAGAAGCTCAAGGACGCGCTCCACCACGACAGTCCTAACAAGACCTCAACCTACGAAAACGACAAGCCTCCAGGCAGTTTTCCCTCCGACAGTGCCGGCTCCAAACACAACAGAACGACTGATGGCCGTGAGTACACGACAACCGACGCGGCCGGCACTGGTCTGAGCGGCAAGAACACCACCACCACCGCCGGCGCCGAAACCAGCCACCACAGCCCCACCAGCAACTACCCCGGCGGAGCTACCGGAGATCTCACCGGCACCGGCAAGACCGGCCATCGCCCCACCGACTCCGGCGTCGATGTCGGCGCCCGTCACAACCGCACTGGTGAGGAAGGCACCACCACCACCCAAAGCCCGTACTGGGGCTCCATGGGTCGCGAGAGCCATGGTGTGACCGGTAGCCCGGGTACTTCTGGCCTGACCAGCTCTAACGCTCGCACAGGCTACGATGATCCCTCCGGCACCCACGGCCCTCACGGGAACCGCGCCGAGAACCTGGCCGACCCCCGTGTCGACTCCGACCGAGACCACCGCGGCGCTCCCGGCACTGGTATGACTGGTTCCAACGTCCACTCTGGTTACAACGACCGCTCCAACGTGCCCACCGGCTACGACGACCCCTCTGGCACCCACGGCCCTCACAACACCCGCGCTGCAAACGCTGCCGACCCTCGTGTCGATTCTGACCGCGACCACCGCGGTGCCCCCTACGGCGCCAACAAGGACCTGCCCTTGCGCCCCAACGAGCAGTATGGCTATGGCTCCAGTGGACAAGGCCCCCAGGCCGTCGGCGGCGGCACCTACAACCCCATGGCTCCCGCGGGTCACCATGACCCTGCTTCCGGCGTCGACCGGACGATCGACAGCCGTGACATGACCCACACTGGACAAGGCGGCAACATGGGACCTGGTGCCGGCACTCAGGCGCAGTATGGCATGCAGAACCCCGTTCAGAACCCTTCTCTTATCGGCGCCCACAACATTGACCCCTACGACACCAGAATGAGAGACAGAGACATGGGCCGCGACCGAACGGGCCACGGCATCGCTGGAGGCGTCGCCGGCGCTGGGCTCGGCGCTGCCGCCACCCAGACAGCTCACAGACACCACCACGACGACCTCCGCGACTCCGGCTATGGCGCTAGCAACACCGGCGGAGCCTACAACTCCCCCGTCAACGCCCGCGGCAGCGGCGGCGTCGATGATTTTAACCGCTCCGGATCGGGCCTTGTTGGACACGAGCCCGGAGTTCCCAAGACCAGCATGCTGGACCCCTACAATGACAGTCCGAACACGGGCCTGGTCGGTGGACGTAATGGATCTCCTCCATTTAATCAAGGTTCGCTTGCTTCCAATCCCGTGTCTACCGGTATGGGTCCTGACCATTACGGCCCAGCCCACGAGGGAGCCAAGGTCATGCACACGTGCTCGCACTGCGGCAGAGATAACGACATCAGTCGCTACTTCAAGAAGGACGCCATCTACCGCATGAATCAATGAGAGAGGGAATTCGGGTTTATGAATAGCGTGTTTGATACCAAGGTGTATTCATAGTAAGCCATAATGAACATGGCGTGCAGTAATTAAGAGGATTGAACTTCAAAAATCAAGTCTCGTTCGGGGTGATGTAGAAGCGCGTATGAAATCCCCCCCCCAGCGCACTTTCGAGTCCCTTGCCGCTGAGATTGCGCCACATCCGATTGCCGATTTTGATCTTTTGCTGGGTAGTCTGACGGAGTTCCATCATTGTGAATCCATTCCACAAAGTCCATCTCGCGGCGATCACTAACATGGCCGCCGCCAGCATGATTTCATGCTTGGCAAAAGACCTGCCAGGACACATAGAATCACCACCACGTGATTACGAAATCATGCCAGCACCCCTTTCTTGAACCCCATTGACGTACCTCGTTACGACCGTCGACGCAGATCTCAAAAGATGGGCTTATCCCATGGGAAAGCTGCAGGCATGGACAAGAGCCCTCCCACAGACTCAATCCAACACAGAGGCTGTAAGTCATTCTCGTCAAACGACGGGAGACGACTCGGATCTGCATCATCGGCTTCACCCTAGAAAGGTTGCGACGAATCGGCCGCTTGACCTTCATCAGACCCTCTTCGATTGTCAGAATTGCGAATCTTATTGCCACCGGCTGCTGCTTCCGTTTGATGGAGCCATAGCCCATTGAGCAACATCGAGTACTTGGGCAGCGATGAGCTCGACATCTGTCGAAGCAGTCTCGAGATCGCTGACGAGACATTGCACCAAAGCTACTGTCCAGGCATGTTTCCCAGATGATATAGCACTAGATGCCTGCGCCTAGTAAAGAAACACCGCGGAATGAATCTCGTATCTGCGTCGTCACGTCAGTGCCTTCGATGCACGCACAGGCGTGTCACCTCGTGTTACGTACAAGTATAACCGAGCAGGCATATATCGTAAGTGTTTCTGGGGCTCGATGTCATCGAAAGCGATTCTAAAACCCGCTTCGGCAGCATCTATGGCCTTGTAGACATGTCATACATCTAGACTCGCCATGGTCAAATGCGAGAAGCACGCCGACTTGGAGGCATCCTGTGGTCTCGTTGTAGATGCCCTGTACAGGGCGGCCTGGAAAGAAAACGCGTTGACGTAGAGCCGAAGATACTGTTGTATCATCTTCAAGCGGAATCACGTCCGGAGAGCATGTGAGCCCACGCCAGGCTAGGTCCCAGGCGACGATGGCCCTTCTGGCGTCGCCTATGTACTTCGTATAGTCTGCGGATCATCAGCTCTCCTGCCCGCTATTTAGATGCAAATAGGATATCGTGAGCATTGCCGACCAAGGTAGTCAATTCCACTTGTGCTTGCAGCAGCGACGCGAAGTCTTCACCTTAGGTGTGCCGTGGTTGAAGCGACGGGAAGTCTCGAACACACGCGGACAACAGAACAGCAGATGTGCTTGCCAAGTTTTGGTCCCAGAATCCGGGGCTCGCAGGCGAGACTTGCCGCCAACGATGAAGCCGAGTCCCCGGGAGTGATCCGCCACCTCCATCTATAACCGACGCTGACTCAGCCCAAGGTCTCTACTGCCTCTGACTCGCCCTCTCCCATGGGCTAATGCTCCAGCTTGTTTTGTGTGCTCCTCCAATGCCCCGGATCCGGGGTTGTGGGGTTGGGAGCTGGGGCACCTTGCGGGGTGCAGGGGACACGCCTGTTTAGAGCGCAACCCCGCGGCCTGTGAGACGACCTGCCGTCTATTGACGTGCGGACATCTGCTGGCAAGTTGCGATGGGATGGTTTGTAGGGTCTTTGATGTTTCGATTTACTTATCTAGACCATCCGGCCGGTGTAGGGGACAGACCGTCATAGTCCAGCTTTGTCTAAAGTATCTTGCTGGACCCAGCATGTCGGGCTACTCGAATCTCTGTGTTTGAGGAATTATCAAGGCCATAGCGAATGCAGAGAAGACATGGGTTTACTACAAAGGATCGTTGGCAATGAGGCAACCAAATCAGAACCCTCCCGAAATTTACAACGGCTGGGTTATTCTCGTCAGTCTCGTAGCATGTGGCGGTGCCTTGCTATTCGTAACTGATATGGGAATCATCGGAGGCGTTCTTAAGATGGATACATTTAAGAGGTAAAATCGCTTTATGTTAACAAGAAGATCCTCTTTGACAATGCCTTGATTTCAGGCAATACGGCTTGATGAACCGACCCATGACCGCCCTCGCCAACCTCGCATCCAGCATCGCATTCATCATCCAGACAGGGGGTTCGTGGGAGCGCTATTCTCGACATGGCTGGCGAATCGTATCGGCCGCAGTTTCTCCATGATCATAGCATCCAACTGGGTGTTCATCGGCGTCGCCCTACAGGCAGCCGCCAACGGCCACATCGAGGTCATATAAGTTGGTCGTTACATGCGCGAGAGAGACTCCACGGAACCATTCGAGTTGAGGAGCTGCCCGGTACGCCAAAGACTCATCGCAGGTATGGCAATCGGCATCGCGTCCTCTGTGAATCCTTTGTACGTTTCGGAGAACGCACCTCGGGGAATCTGAGGTCTTTTTTACGGGCCTATACCAGCTTAGTATCGTCACTGGACTGACGGTGGGAGTTTCACCTGAAAGCCGACCTGTTTTCTTCTGCTAAGTTTCCTGACAGCTCGCCTTTGGGATCAACTATGGCTCCCTGCTTCCCACTAAAGGCCATACTCAATACATACTTCCTCTTCCCCTGCAGGCCTTCCCTGCCGTCATTCCTTTCATCGGGATGCTCTATTCATCGTCTTTATGATCGATACGCTGGGTCGGAGGAAGATTTTGTTGTGGACGAGGATTATGCAGGTGAGACAGATTCCCAGGTATCCAACTGCACGCGCGCCAGAAAGAGTCTCCAAGACAACATACAGAATGAACGCTCTTTTGGTAGGGGTAGTAGATGCTATTTTGTGCGGGATTCTACATCCGGTTCGACCCTCCCGTGACTGGCGAGCCCGTCAGCCCCCTAGGATACGTCGCCCTCGTCGCGATCTACAATTTTTGCCGCCGTAAGTTTGTGACCAACATCGGTGTCTGTGGTATACAGCCATGCTAACTCAATGCTTAGGTCTACCACGTAAGTCAAGACCCATCTGAATCGAATGGGCTACTCGATGCGTCTTCGGACAAGTAACCGAACCAGCAAAAAGCGCGGTCGTTGCTGAAACTACCTCGTGCACGGGACGTTTTGCTTCGTGATGGTGGTGATTGCTGATGGACGACCTGTTTGGGAAGAATTCTCTGAGAGGTGAGATAGGATGCTGCTGTTCGGGAAGGGTCCGCAGTTGGACTCGAGGGTCAGTCACAGTGGTGCGGATGACGGACGGGGTACTGGATAAGAAGGATGCTGAGCATGTCGAGGCTGCTTGGTTGGATTAGTTGGTCCTATGATTTAGGCGGCTTCAATTGATGTGATGGACGACGCCGATTCAGTAACCAGCCTCTCTGAATTGAGTGCCCATCCCCCGTATGGTGCTTGCTATGCGGATCCTGAAGCCTAGCTAAGGGCGTGATAATTATGATGATGCGAATATACTACTGGCTGCCTCTGCCCTTTCCATCGCCAATAATACCTCCCTTGACATCTAGGTTCCGTTTTCGTCTCGTCTGGTCATGAGCTCTGGCGTGTTGTAATACCCTCGTTCAATGAGTGCCGGCGGGTGTTTTCTTTTTTTTTCTTGCCCAAGGTTACCGAATGGCGGTTGACCAACCGCCGCCAGCCAAAGGCGACGGGCAAGTGTCTCGACGTTGCATGCCGTAGATGGCATCCTCGGCACCGTATGTCTCGAGCATTTGCTTATTACAGGAAGGTTGCTTTCGAGAGTGCGCGAACACTGCGCGCGCCCATGGAGGTTCACATCTGCATCGACCCCCGCGGCAACCACAATCCCTTTGTTCGCCTTTGTTCTGGATTGGGTGTGGCCTCGTGGCTCTGTCGGCGCGGGCATCCGAAAGCTTCGTTCAATCCGGGCACCTACGTATCAGATGCGGACTGACACGCCGCGCCCAATGCAAGTCATTCCGGCCCTAATCCAACGGGCGTGAGCCAAGAGGGGGTGTCTTCCGATGCAGTCAAACCCACGGCTGTCTATCGGGCAGCAGCAGCCACTGGAGACGCAGGGTTGGCGCCATGTGCTTGATCAGATGGCGGGGAATTCGTCCGTCGTTTTAGCGGTTCGTGGATTGCCGTTCCGGTGGCGGCACCGAGATCAGACGAGAGAGAGAGTGAGGCACGTTTTCGGGCGGAGCCGGTGGCTCTGGGGGCGGAAATGGCTCAGTTTTGTATGAAATGCCGTTCAGGCTGTGACGGAAGGATGGTTGGGCTGCGTCAGTGTTAGGTTGCCTCGCAGTCTACGCCTACGCAGCCTGAAAGAGTGGTATTTTACTGGTGTTGCAACTGGACCTCGATTCAATGCATGCCGCCCGGTGTACACGAGCTAGTAAGAAAGATCTCTGACCGATAACGACGGGGAGAAGATGAGGGTAAGAAGAGCATCCGTCATGAGCACTACTATCGCCTACTTTTCCAAACTTTGGTGGTCAAGCTCAGAGTTGTGTGAGTTGTTGGCGACCGCGGTCCCGATCCCGATGGAATGGACGAAGGTGGCGCCGGGTCCTGGAATAATGACAAGGATGGTGGTTCAAGATGTCACGCCGGCCGCGCCTTTTCGGCTTCTGCCATTTTCATCAGGGCCGATGCCAAAGTATTGGCCCAAACTCATGTCCGGTCTAGCCTCTGCTTGCCTGCATTGTTCCATGCATGGAATGAGCAGAGAAGCAGCCAGTCACCATCGTTGTGTCACGACCGCCTTCAAGTCATCCGGGGCGCGCCGGTCAGTGGTTTTAAAGAGCGGTGGAAACCCCCGTATGCTCGCTCTGATCCCCCAGAGCCGGAGAGAGACGTCGTTTTCCACTTGCATCTTATTGGCAACATTTGTTGCTGATTTGCTCACTTCGATCGTCACTTGATCTCAACTCGTCCAACGTGGCCTGAGAGAAGACGCAACAGAGTCGTTTCGTTCCAACCGAACGATCGCAGTTTCCAGCGCAGTCGTATTGCAGCAACCAGCTCCAACGAGAGACCTCGTGGGGAATTAACCACTAGGGACTTTCCCGTGCTCACCGTCTTTTCACCAGCATACGGTTTATCGGAGGCCGGACAACGCCACGGCCACGAAAGGCAGCCAAAGACTCCAGGCTTTCACTACGGGAAACGTAGCCAGTTGTGAGAGCCTCCTGATCAGTTACCCATCTCGAGTTACGAGGAGGCTGTGAGCAGTGAGTGGGCGGGCCTCGAACAGAAGAAAAGGGGGGACGAAATTATCTTGAATTACGTCAGGTGGGTCAAAGTTTTCTCTCTGGTTGATTGTCTGCGGCTCTCCTGTTCAGGACTGTTAATTGCTGCTGGGGATGACCGATCTTTGGGATGGGATACGAACGCTGCATGCTATGCTGCGGGCTGCGTAAACCTCGCAACAAGCCAGACCTGTTCTTCGTTTTCAGTCTTGCGTTCCCTGACTTTTGCTTCACGTATTGAGTGCCAGCCGTTCCCCTGGCTTTCTCCCCTTTTTTTCCTTTTCCCCGGGGCCAGAGATGGGTGAGGCAGCAAGCAAAAGTCGCATTTTGAGAAAAGAATAAGCCAAACGCGACCATCTTGGAGAAAAGCAAAAAAACCTCAAAACCCTTTAGGATCTGAGAGATTTTGTTGGTTTTCCCATCCTCAGTTACATCATTGAGACATCATCGAGGGCACAGGCACACAGACACCAGCAAGCAAGAGGCATCAACCCGGCGAGCACTGGCGCTTATCACGAGCATCCTTGCCGGTGCTCTATCTCCGGCGTCCGCGTCGACGCCAGGACCTGGAACAGCGCGGTTGAGGCCAGCTTGACAGTTGACAGCAGCTCCGAGTTGGACGGCGACGGGGGCTTCCCCTAATCCAGGTAGCGAGGAATTCGTCCCATCCGAACCAGGGGGCCTCTTTTTCTGCTGCCGCTGCTGCTTCTGCCAAGTTTTGAACGAGTAGCGAGATGAGCGGAAATTACTGCATCATATGTCTGTCAACACCCGAAATGGGTGGGAAAATACACCGAGAATACCTCCCCAGCGCGCACCAGGTACATGGAAGCTACACATGCCACCATCTCTGGCGAGTTCCAGCAACTTCCCCCTTCAAGGTTCCCCCTCCACACCACCACCGAAAGTAGCCCCCACTCACTTGTTCCGCTTGGTGTGGGCTGGGCTGGCCTGCGGTGTTCTGGCTACTGCTGTCAACTCAATCTCTGGGCTGCTGGCATTGGCATCGGTTCTTACCACTCTGGGGGCTGGATGAATCGAACATGGCGGCCGCCATTTCTGAAGCCTCCGAGCCACGGACCTGAGGGGAGGCGGTGATGCGATGGGATAGGTTTGGCTGGAGGAGGAGGAGGAGGAGCTGCTCGAGGGCCAAAGGGGTCTTTCCTGCGAGAACTCGCCATCAACATCGCCAGCCGAGAAAGAAGGTCGAGCCCAAGACGAGAGAGAGAACAGAAGAAGAACCCCCCGGACTCTGCGGTGCGGTGTACAAGCAACTACCAAGCAATACACCATCGCGACCACGGCCAATCACCAAGCTCGTCTTCTGGCATCCGCTGGGCACGTTGCACTAGTCGGTCCCTCATCCCGGCGGCGGTCTTCCCATCCTGCGCCGGAGGTGATCCGCTGCAGACTGGAGAACGTTGGAGTCTCTGGAGTTCTGGCTCTGGCCCTGAACCCCCTGGTCAAGCGTTGGAGACGACGAGGATAGGAGCAAATCGTCCTGACGCGAAGGAGTACCTTTTGGGTGCGAGACGCAGCAAAAAGGGTACCTTTGCGACATTTTCGTCGTGAGAAAACAACATCACCATCGTGTCACAGCTCCAGCTTCGCAATTCCTTTTTGAGGTCTTGTGCGATCTCTGACCATCTTGGACTTCCAACCTCACCTCAACGCTTTTTTCACCCTCCCATCCTCCCCTTCTTCCCATCTCCCGACTCTGGCTGCACTGCAACAGCCACAGAAGAAAACCCCGGACTCGGCTCCCCCAGAACCCCCCGGCTTCTTCTCCTCGACTCCCACCTCACCTGACTGCACTTCACCGTTCCTTGCCTGGTTTGCCTATTCCGATACGGCCTCAGGAGTCCTGGCCTGGCCTGGCCTCGGCTCGCCTGTTCCTCTTTTCTGGCTATCATCTGGCCTGGATTATTTCTACTTCTTTTCCGCTCTCGTCTTTTCTCGTCGTTTCTGAGACCCTAACCCGCCCTAGAAACAGTCCAGGGAATTAATTGACGTCTTGCTTGGACTTGGACTTGGGATAGCTTCGTCTCCTTCAGTCAATCCCCCTCCCACTCTCGCTCTCCTCATTCACGTTCTTCATTTGCAGCACTTGACTTAATCTACTTCTACGTCTACCTGAACGAACTTGGCTGTCCCCTGCCGCTAAACCCAAATCTAACCATCCACTGAACTGAATCATGGACAAGGACCAGGACAAGGACCACCACCACAAAGACGGGCCGCGGCCTAGCCTTCCTCTGCGTGGGGGCTCCCTCGCCGCCTCGCCCGCACCACCCCCCGAGCGCATTGAAGCCGTCAATCCTGCGCCTGTCAACCCCGCCAACCCGGTCCTCAGGAGCATCGCACTTTCTGACGCCGTCACCCCGGGCATTCACCAACACACCTACACCTACCGCGATTCCCCCGAAGGCGGCTCCTACTCCTCCTCTCGCTCTGCTTCTCCCTCGTACTTCTCCTTGGCCGACCGCAGAGTCAACCTCAACAGCACAAACTTCCAGCCGGCGCCCTCGCAGCCCACGACGCCCTCCATCCCCAAACACAATCTCCCGCAGTCGCCAGGGAGCATCGCCGGCAAGGACATCTTGAAGCGCATAACCCTCGCCGCCATGGGCCGCCGCGAGTCCCTGTCGCAGATTCGCGCCTCGAATCCCGACCTCCAGCTGAGCGGCAACATTATCTCCGCTACCTTCAACATTCCTCATTCCTTGAAGTACCGCAAGGGTTCCGACTGGGTGAGTCTCCTTCCCTCTTCTTCCCTTGCTCTCCCGCACCCGCACCCGTCGTATGTCCATCGCGGCTCCAGTTTCTCCCGCATCGCACTGCACCCTGCCAATTGATGAACCCCGCTGACATCATCCTCACCACCCAACAGGAACTCAAGCCTCGCCGTGGTCAATCCGCCCTCTTCGACTCCTTCGCCTACCTCTCCTCGGATGAGACCCCCTGGAACCACACCGTCGTCGCCTGGACCGGCGAAATCGACACCCCTCAAGACGTCCTCTCTCCTCCCGACACGCCGCCCGCGACTACCGTGCACTTCTCGAGCCTGAATACCCTCTCTGCCCCCGTCCCCATCGATGGCGGCGCCCGCCTGCCCACTCCTCCCCCGACCGAGGGCCTCTGGCTCCCCAAGGACGACCAGGTCCGCCTCGAGAACCAGCTGGCTCACAACAAGACAATCAAGACGGTCCCCGTCTGGCTGTGCGACGACACTGAGCAACAGGACGATGGCCTCCTTCTCAAGGACCAGAGCCGCTGGCGCCGCTACGCCGAACACGACCTCTACACCCTCTTTCACTACAAGCAGCACGAGCCCACCGACGGCCGCAAGGAGCGTCTCCAATGGGCCGACTACTACCGCATGAACCAAAAGTTCGCCAACCGCATCATCGAGCTCTACAAGCCCGGCGACGTCGTCGTCGTCCACGACTACTACCTGATGCTTCTCCCCAGCATGCTCCGCCAGCGCGTCCCCAACATGTACATTTCCTTCTTCCTGCACTCGCCCTTCCCCAGCTCCGAGTTCCTGAGATGCCTGCCTCGCCGTAAGGAGGTCCTGGAGGGCGTCCTGGGCTCCAACCTGGTCGGCTTCCAGTCCTACAGCTACTCCCGCCACTTCTCGAGCTGTTGCACTCGCGTGCTGGGTTTCCCTTCCGACAGCGGCGGCGTCGATGCTTATGGAGCTCGCGTCCAGGTCGGGGTGTTCCCCATTGGCATCGACGCCGACAAGTGCGAGATGTACGCCTGGACCGACGCCGTTACCGAGAAGTACAAGGCCCTGAAGAAGCTCTACGACGGAAAGAAGATCATCGTCGGTAGAGACCGTCTCGACAGTGTTCGCGGTGTCGCCCAGAAGCTGCAGGCTTTTGAGCGCTTCCTCGAGATGTACCCCGATTGGCGCGAGAAGGTCGTCTTGATTCAGGTCACGTCGCCCACCAGCATCGAGGAGGAGAAGGAGGATCCCGAGAACCGCATAGCGACCCGCGTCAACGAGCTCGTCATGAGAATCAACGGCATGTACGGTAGTTTGGGCTTCTCCCCGGTCCAGCACTATCCCCAGTACCTCAGCCAAGACGAGTACTTCGCCCTCCTCCGCGCCGCCGACATTGGCCTCATCACCTCGGTCCGAGACGGCATGAACACCACCAGCATGGAGTACGTCATCTGCCAGCGCGAAGGCCACGGGCCCCTCATTCTCTCCGAGTTCAGCGGTACCGCCGGCAGCTTGAAGGACGCCATCCACATCAACCCATGGGATCTCAGCGGTGTCGCCATCGAAATCAACAACGCACTTACCATGTCGCCCGAGAAGCGCCTGGCTATGCAAGCCAGCCTGTACAACCACGTCACCACCCGCAACGTCCAGAGCTGGATCGATCACTTCGTCCGCAAGCACGTCCACGTCCTCGGTACCCAGAAGAACGTCGTCGCCACTCCTCTCCTTGACCGCGCCCTGATGCTCAAGACGTATCGCGAGGCCGGCAAGCGCCTTTTCATGTTCGATTACGACGGTACCTTGACCCCCATCGTCAGAGAACCCAGCGCTGCTGTCCCCTCGGAGCGCGTCCTTCAAACCCTGAGGGCGCTGGCAAGCGACGAAAGCAATGCCGTCTGGATCATTTCTGGCCGTGATCAGGAGTTCCTGTCGCATCACCTCGGCCACATTCCTGGCCTTGGCTTCAGCGCCGAGCACGGCAGCTTCATGAAGAACCCCGGTTCTGACGAGTGGATCAACCTGGCCGACGAGTTCGATATGGGCTGGCAATCCGAGGTCATGTCTGTGTTCCAGTCTTACACGGACCGTGTTCCTGGTAAGTCACGTGGTTAAAAAAAAAAGAAAAAAAAAAAGGAAGAAAAAATCTTGCCTTCCAGCAGCTAACACTAACAGGCTCTTTCGTCGAGCGTAAGAGATGCGCCCTGACGTGGCACTACCGCCTTGCCGACCCCGAACAAGGTATGCACATGTCCCGCGAGTGCCACAAGGAGCTCGAGTCGACCGTGGGTCAGAAGTGGGCTGTCGAGGTCATGGCAGGAAAGGCCAACTTGGAGGTCCGGCCGACGTTCATCAACAAGGGCGAGATCGCCAAACGCCTCGTGCACACCTACAACTCGGCGCCCGCCACTGACAAGCACCCCGGCCGCGTCGAATTCGTCCTCTGCCTGGGCGACGACTTCACCGATGAGGATATGTTCCGTTCTCTCAACGGTCTTTCCGGCAACGAGGTTGACAACGACCACGTCTTCACCGTCACGGTCGGCGCTAGCACCAAGGTCACTCTGGCGAGATGGCATCTGCTTGAGCCCGAGGACGTCATTGAGTGCGTGGCGCTCCTTGCTGGCGTTGGTCTCGGCGGCGAGACTCACGAACATTTCGGCCAGGTTAACTTGGCCGCGCTGAGTACAGTTGAGGGACACATTCCCGACTCGGCGAAATGACTTGGGAAACGCAAGAGCAAGCTGTGAATGGGAAGGGATCATACAGCCGGGAGTAAGGATAGAGGGCATTTTTTTTTTTGATTTTGAGCTTCTTTTTATTTTCTTCATCAACACGGTGGTTGTCTTCATATTGGCAGCCGATGAATGAAAGTCATCGAGCAAAAGAGCGAGGCAAAGCTGAGTTCAGTCGGCACGAGGGCATGATGCATGAAGGTTCAACCTGCATCGAAGCGAGATGGCCCGATAGATACAGTGGCCGGAAATGCAATAGACTTTTTATTGGCCCGTTTGAATCCAACGCGTGCGCAACATGTTCCTGCCGGTGGTGACTGAGATCTTCACATGCTGAAAGCGACATGACACCTGACATGCATGGATATTGACCCCAGAAAACAAGGTCGCATCAGCTGCGGCTGTGCTCTAGGGATCGTCACGGTTCCCGGCGGACGCGGCAGAGTCCGAAAGTCAATCGGAGACGGCTTCGACGAATCACGTAGCACTGATTTTCAAAGAGTTCAGATGGGAGAGGGTAGTAAGCTGTTTGTTCGTTCGTGCGACATTGACATGGGGGGTTTTGTTTCCCCCTGGTCAGCCGTTCTCTGGGGCGCACTAACACGCCGACACGGAGAGAGAGAGAGAGAGAGAGAGAGAGAGAGAGAGCAGATTTGCGCAGATTCAATATCCTGGTCGTTCTCGATGGGGGAGGTCTTGGCAATGTTACGTTGCCCATCTTCAGTCACCTCGGAGTCAGAAGCTCTTTGGTTTCTCTCTCAACTCGACCGTCGCAGTGCTTTTCCCTCTCAATTTCTCATGATCCATCTATAATGAATGCAGTGTGGAAGTAAGCAGCCTCGTTCTCAACAGACGAAGCCGCGATGCCTCACTCACCCTGAGGCGCTCTAATCGTCGCGTCGCACTCCTGAGCATTCCTTCACTCGTGACCAAAAACATTGGCTGATAACCCCAAGTCGGGGGGGGGGGGGGGGGGGGGGGGGGGGGGGGGGG
>JAOQIF010000724.1:0-19578 GCA_026260285.1 Colletotrichum sansevieriae | reverse complement strand
CGTGCCCAAAAAATTTGGCTGTTAACCCCAAGTGGCTCCCCCCCCCCCCCCCCCCCCCCCACCCCAAATGACAATCCGGCCGAGGCCGCTTTCGACTTCCCCCTCCGAGCTTGGGGTTTCTCTGCAGGGAACGAGCACATTTCCACCAGATGAGCGGGGGGGCAATAGATTGCTACGGCGGGGGGCGAGGCTGCGCGAATGAGAAGGTGTGGAATAGGCACAGATGGGTGATTATAAGTGATCGGCTTCCCGTGAGGTGGCTTGGAAATGAGAAAACCGGTACGCGTGCTCAGAGTCGACTTTCATAATCTGTCGGAAGCAAGAATGCGCTTCGTTCGCCTCCTGGCCATTCTGGCCTTCGCCGCCGCCGGGGCTTCTGCCCAGGAAGACCAGGACGTTCCAGACGAACTCGAATCCAAGCGCTTCATCATCGAGTTCACCAGTGTACGTCTTATCGGATTCATCCGCCGCACCGCAAAGTGTAGATAGGTGACTGACCCTGCGGGCCCCCCCAGGGCACCCACGCCAAAGCCAAGCGCGATGAGATCCTCGCCTCCCGAGAAGGCATCGCCGTCGTCAACACCTTCGATTCGCCCCTCTTCTCCGGCGCCTCGGTCGAGACGGACACCCACAACCTCGACTCTCTCCTGAACCTCCCCGACGTCGTCCGCGTCTGGCCGAACAGCAAGGCCCACCTCGTCGCGCCCGTCGGGCGGCGGCAAGTCGCGGTCGACCCGGACGCCGCGGCGGAGCACGCCGTCCACTGGGCCACGGGCGTCGACAAACTGCACGAGCAAGGCATTCTCGGCTCCGGCGTCAAGGTCGGCGTCGTCGACACGGGCATCTGGCACACCCACGCGGCCCTCGGCGGCGGCTTCGGGCACGGGTTCAAGGTCGCCGGCGGGTGGGATCTCGTCGGCGACGCCTGGGTTGCCGGGGGCATCAAGATTCCCGACGAGGACCCGCTCGACCAGCAAGGCCACGGCACGCACGTCGCGGGAATCATCGCGGGGGCGTCCGAGTCCGCGGCCGGCAGCGGATGGAGGGGCGTCGCGCCCGAGTGCAGCCTCTACGCTTACAAGGTCTTTGGGCCGGGTGACGGGACCGACACGGCCACCATCATCGACGCGTTCCTGAGGGCGTACGACGACGGGATGGACGTCATCCACGCCAGCATCGGCGGGCGCGGGGGTTTCGCCGAGAACGCGTGGGCGGTCGTGGCCAGCAGGATCGCTGCCGAGGGCGTCGTCGTCACCATTTCCGCCGGGAACTCGGGGAACGGGGGCGCGTACTACGCCAGCTCGGGCAGCTCTGGCGAGAACGTCATTGCGGTTGCGAGCGCGGAGGTGAAGAGGAGCGCGTCGGGCGATGTGATCCGGCCGTCGTACTTTACGAGCTGGGGCGGGCTGTATGACGTGTCCGTCAAGCCGGACATCGCCGCCCCCGGCACCGACGTCTTCAGCACCTGGCCCGGGGAGGACAACAACCAGTTCGTCCTGCTGAGTGGGACGAGCATGGCGGGCCCGTATGTTGCTGGTGTTGCGGCGCTGTACATCTCCAAGCATGGCGGAAGGAGCATCCACGGCAAGGGCTTTGCGAGGGACCTCGCGATGCGAATCATCTCAAGCGGATCGTCGTTGCCTTGGCTTCTGCACGGCGATGGTGGTTCGGACCCGAGCTTCAGGGCCCCCTCGCAGCAGGTCGGCGGCGGGTTGATTGATGCCGCAAAGGTTCTGGGATACCGCACGAGTCTTGAGCTGGCGAGGTTCGGACTGAACGACACGGCAAACTTCCGGTCCGGCCAAGCGGTGACGATCCGAAACGAGGGCAACGAGACGGTGCGGTATACCTTTGAGGTGGAGAGCTGGGCCGGGTTTGACATGTTGAGGCCGTTCGATGGCAAGGATCCGGGCGAGACGCCCAGGATCCGATATCGACCGGAGATGGTGCCCTCCAACGTCACGGTCAGAGCCGCAGCTGCCCCGAAGGAGTTCGAGCTGCTGCCTGGCGAGGCGAGGAAGGCGGAGTAAGCTGGCCCCTCTCATTCTTCTCGGCTTATCACGGGCAAGTTGCTGACTCTGGGAACAGGTTCGTGTTCGAGGCCCCCCAGGGCTTCAACGAGACGGCCCTTCCTGCGTACGGCGGTAGGGTCGTCGTCAAGGGAAGCAATGGAGAGACTGTTGGCGTGCCTTTCCAAGGATTGGCGTTCGATCTGAGGGAGCAGATGCAGAGCGCTTTCCACGGCACGTATCCCTGGCTCAGATCGACCGGCGCTTACAGCAACAAGACGGCGTGAGTTCTGTTTTGTGAATGCAATCTTGTGCGTTGTGACAAGAAAGACTGACTTTGTGGCTCTCTCGATCAGTTTCAACCTGAATCTCGCAAGCGGATCGCAGGACTTTCCCATGATGTTCATGAAGATCAAGTGGGGGACCAGAGAAGTCCGATGGGATGTAAGTCTGCATGTCGTCGTCTTTCCCAAGGTGTGAAAGACGGTGATTGATCTGACAACAAATTCAGATCTACGAGCAAAGCTTCGACGATGAGCGGGACTGGGAGTATCCGCCAGTTCCTGGCCGCAACGGCTACATCGGCTCCGCGACGTCTTGGTCTCGTGCCGGCAGCGTGTCGAGCTTCAATCCCGCGCGCCACGACGCCAGCGACACCTTCTCGTTCCCCGTGACTGACCAGGGGAGAAACGCGTTGACGACGGGTGGGTTTACGACCGCGTACTACTGGTTCGGAAGGATGGCAGACGGGACCCGGATCACGCCTGGCAACTATACGTAGGCGACACCACAAGCTTCTTGCCGATACTGCTTCCCTACTGACGAATAATTTAGGATGAGGTTTGCTGTCCTGGTGCCGTTTGCCGACCCTAAAGATGCAAGTAGTTGGAAGGGCTTGACGACTGATTTCACAATTCTTCCGGGAAATGGGACGGTGGGAAGCGGGAATTACTGATTGAGGAGGCGTCTAGAATGCCTTCTGGAAGCTTCAATTAACTAGGAAATGATTTCTGAGAGCATTTGACTAAAAGTGCATGATGAGGGTATAGCCCAACTCCCGCTTAAAAACGCCGTCCAAAAAAAACAACCCACTGGCATATCACTTGATCCTTTTGTGGAAGTTCCAGCCCAATATTGGGGGCTGCTTATCTATGGCTATCTATGGCTTCTGTCCCACTGCACCGGCTTGAGAACAAGCCAGTCTTCAAGCTCAGTCACTGGATCCTGGTGATCCTGTCCGCAACGAGCTTCAGCATGCAATCGTTGCCGAAGTCGTGGTGAAGTAGACACAGAAATGTGAACTCGGGCATGTTCAGCGCCTCCTTTCTGACAAAGAACTTGCCGAGGGTGATGTTGAGAAAGGCATCCTTGAGAGTGTGGCGACCCGTGAACCTCTTGTAGATCCGGCGGCCGGCGCGGAGCCAGTCGTCGCTGTCCAGGCTGAAGCTCTGGCTGGCGGCGATGCGGCTGTTACGCGGGACGACCCTGGTGGCGAGGTATTCCATGACGCTCTCGCACATATTGGGGACGATGAAGTAGTCCCCCAGGATCCACAACTGGACGCAAGTGTCCAGGATCATGCCTGCCTCCTCAAACGCGCTGAAGTTAATCTCTTGGTGTTGCTGTTAGTGACTTATTCTAAAAGGTAAAAGCATGAGGATTCAAACCAGCGATAAGCTCAGGCTAGAGGAAGCAATAGCTAAAGAGGATAGAAACAAAGGAGAGACAACAGTACTTACCACTAGTGTAGATGAACTTAATGAGCCAATCAATCTGCTCCTTGTTGAACGCAGTGATGACAACCTGCCTGGTCTTTGACTCCTGGTGCAAGTACAAAAGTAAGTATGTGAATGAGGCGGAGGTATAAGTAATGTGAAAAAAGATGCTCACATTCCACTTGTGCAGGAGAGGTCCCTTGAAGTACATGGAGCGCGTGCAGAGGATGTTCCGGTGCAGCTTCCAGGTTTTGTCCTCGCAGACGACGTCGCAGTCAGAGAAGATGTCATCCACCAGGAGCCTGTAGACCAGCATTCAGTAATGTCCCCAAAAAGAAATGTTTCCTCGGCTGAACAAAGCAAGGCCTCTGAACTTAGGGGCAGTAAGAATCACTCTGGCGCAATGAGAACTCACTGATGATCACTGCTGCCAAAGAGACTCATGATGACTGGCTAACTCAGCTGGGTGAGTTGAGTAATTGTTGAGCGATGTTGGTTGAGTTTCAGGAGGCGTCTAGGATTGGTTGATATGTGGTAAGAGTCTGAGGTGTAAATAGGTTGTATGTTGAATGTTGTTTGTAAGGTGGCCAAGGGACTTATTACAAGCCAAGAGGCTGATTCGAAACCACGAGATCGGTTCGAACGGACTGGTCGCACGCGCTTGCCTGGCTGACTGGTGAGGCTATTGTGGTCTTCAATCGTTTTTTCCCACGGTATCTCCACTGATTAGCAGAAAAGTATTCTGACTGTGATATTTTCAAGTCAGTGTTTGATTCACAGTACTTGAATGTTCTGAAGCATATACCTCCGCGCACCACTTGCTTTGTTGACGTATAGGTCTTGTTCGAAGCTTTGATGATTGTGTGAAAAGTAGGTGGAGAGAGTTGAAGTTGTAACTAGACCTCCAGATGGGCCCGAGCAATCCTCTTTATACCAGCAGTAGAGTATGTCATCTAACGGCAGGCACGGCTCCCGTCTTGGTGAATGAGGTAGTGCAGTTGAGGTTTGAATGCAACTTATTGTGTAATGAGGATGTGGAGAGGATGAAGTTGTATCTAGACTCCCAGATGCATCTGAATAGTCCCTTTTGTACTGGAAGTAGGCTCTCTGATCTAACGGCAAGCGCGATTCCTCGTCTCTATGAATTTAGTAGCTCAGTTGAAGTTGGGTCCAGCTTACTATGTGAAAAGGAGGTAGAGAGAATAAAGTTATATCTAGAACCCCAGATGCGTCTGAATAGTCTCTCTCGTACTGGCGGTAGGCTCTTTTATCTAACAGCAGGCGCGGCGTCTTGTCTCTGCGAACTTGGTGGTCTAGTTGAAGTTTGGGTGCTCCTAACTGTGTGAAAAGAAGGTGGAGAGGATGAAGTTGTAACTAGATGCCCAGACAACCAAACGATTCTTTTTGTACTGGCAGTAGGCTATTAAATCTCACGGCAGGAGCGTTTTCGCGTCTTGATCAAATTGGAGGTGTATTCCAGTTTTATTGTCTGGGAGACGAGGTGGAGAGAGGCGAAGTTGGAACCAGACCTCCAGACGACATAACAATCCTTCTTATACTAGCAGAAGGCTATGTTGTCTAATAGCAGGAGTGGCTCTCCGTTGTTCTCAAGCCGGGAAAAATTGAAATAATGGCTTTTTTTATAACTTCAAGTTCGAAACCTTGACCTGGAGGTATTTGGTGGATCTCAGAAGTGCATATGTGGTGGAGGAAGATTGGACAGCATACGCGAGTGAGATGACATAACTCAGGCACATGTCAATCTTTCAGGACTGCCGCAACAACATCAACCCCAGTGGAACATTACAGGACGATGTCGTTCTCCTAGAAAGCTCAAAGCCACGTAGTCATGACACCCGGAAATTCAGCATGAGTTTCAATGGCAAATCAATGGTCTTCTATAATGCTGTTCAACCCTACGGCAGGGACATCAAGTTTAAGACATCTATATGTCTGAAAACATGTACATATGAAGTCAAAAGAGCTTGTGCCGACCCCTGCTTAACTCCAGCTAAGTTCCGAAACTACTTGAATAGTGAGCTCAGCGGAGTTGCGGATGTCACGCGAGCTGGCACCGACAGCAAAGGTGTACTGGCCCTCAGCGACGGCCCATTGCTGTGCAGTAGTATCCCAGTAGCTGGGATCACGGCGGCGAACGCTGAAGGTAACGTCGGCAGACTGACCAGGTGCGACGTTGACTTTTTCGATCTAGGAGAAGTCGCACACAGAATTCAGGCAGATAAAGGCAGGGCAGTTGGAGGCTTTCTAAGCAATGGTGTGAGTGACCTTGGCGCTGGTGTTGACTTCGCCGTGGAGGACGTCGGTGATGGCGTTACCACTCTCTTGGCCGAGGAGTCCAGAGCAGAGGACGGCGATACGTACTCATTCTCGATCCAAGCGTCAAGGACGCGGGGACTGGCTGTGTTCACAGCGACAACAGTGTTGTTCCAGGTGGAAGCAACGGAGGTAACCATGGTGTTCTGGTCATCGTCGGGGAGCGAGCTGTGGTCACCACCCTCATCGGAGTACCAGCCGAGGAAGACCACGCAGACTTCAGAGCTGACTGCATAGTTGCTGAAGGAAGGAGTCGTTGCGGTTGCCTGGCCAACGTTGCCGAGGCCGCCGCCAACGCCGCCGGCGCCCATACCGCCTCCAGTGGTTGCGTTGCCCGTCATACCGCCGGGAGGGCTGCCGCCACCACCACCACCGCCCATGCCGCCAGAGGAGGTCGAGGTGTATGTGTTTTTCAGAAGCCACCAGATCATGCTATTGTCCTCAATGGCGCCTGTGGTGATAGCCTGGAAGGGATTCACGGGGTAGGGGAGGGAAAGTTGACCGGAGCCAGTGCCGGAGGAAGGATGACCCTGGTAAACGTCGCTGTCGGTACCCTAAGCGCTGAAAGGCTGGTCGGGCCCAGCGAGAGCGGGGCCGGCGTGGGCGTCGAAGAGGGAGATAGTACGGGGCTTGCGAAGAGGAAGGTCGGCGCCGGAGGCGTCCGAGTTCTTGAAAAGGACGATGGACTCCCCAGCAACCTGGCGGATCAACTTGTTGTGGTTGCCACGAACGTCGCGGTACTCGGTGGAGCTTGAAACGTTGGAGGGCTGCTCTCCGTGGTCAAGACCAACAGCGTAGGATCCTATGACGTTGCGAACAGACATGTCGTCCAGGAGCCTAGTTGGACTTGAGAAATTGTTTGAGTTGACTCGAGTTTCGGAGGATCAGCAGCGACTCACCATATGCACTGGAAATGGTGGCAGAGACAGTGTCACAAGGGAAGTTAGTAAGAGCGGAACGAGAAGAAACGAAACTAAGCGCCGCAAGCGCGCGGGCTGAAGTTGAAACTCTCATGGAGGGCCAACGAATGGCAAAAGAACGTCTGAAAAGCGGATGATTGTTGAAACTTTTTTTGTTCGAAATTCATGAATCATAATTCCAAGTTTCAGTCTTTCCAACCTATCTTATGTGTCTCTTGGCGACCGAGATGCCCTCGCTACGCCGACCTATTTGCGCGGCCGCTGGGGCGATAACGCCGAGTTTGCGGCCGGTCTGGCACTCTAGGTCATGATCGCAATGATCGAACTCCGCTGTGGTGAGTTTCCACGTCCCCCCGGCCCGTCACAAGGAGCGCCACAGTAAATTAAGGCTCAGGGGCGAATCTCCATACAGCCTCATCTCCAACGGCCTCTTGGGGACTCAGTCTTCAAAGCAACCGGCAATTTCGGACCAATTGTTCATGCCAGGCCGGTAAATCTGGCTTCTTTATATGTGCGGTTGCTCTTCCGCCCACATACCGCGTGGCGGCCCCGTAGACGGAGTTCTAAGCGGGGCTTATTATGCTGTTCCCTGCACCACTCAGCGCGATATCTATGTCCGGCCAAAACCATCGGAAACTGCCCGTTGGCATACCGGACATGGTTTTTGAAGGTTAATTCTAAGGGTCAAGTTCGTAGGCGAGTTTGTCTTAAAAAAGACGGCGTTCTGACGTGTGATGAGGTACACAATTGTGGGAAAGCGAGGCCTCACCGTTGAATGAGATCACAATATAGCCATCGCGCGGCCTTGACCTCATTAGCTTTTGGACGTGTGCTGCGAAGCCGTTCAATTGTTACCGCCAGCGTCGATTGTAAGCTAGAAAGCGGTAGCGCCCATGAAATTCTCGAAACACGGGAGCACTTGAGAGACTGACTTTGATCAAGACCTTTGCGATTAGATGAAGAGGAGGGGCCTGGTCAGGAGAAGGTCGGCGTCGCCGGCGTATATGTTTCCATCAAATGAACCCGGGGCGGCTGGACTATCCAGCTTAGATAAGGTCTAAATCAAACAAGCTCTCGGTAGTCACAATACAAGAGAAGAACATTTGTGCCGCCTTGGCGAACTGGAGGCAAATATCCCGGAGCTGCGGTCCTAATCAAATATGTCGGTTCTCAGTGCCCACGTGTGGCATGTTCCAGTCCCTGTCCAGCTGCAGACTGCAGCTGCGTAGAATTAGAAACGATTTAATCTTGCATTCCATCTGTAGATCGACGTGAATTGTTCGAGGTGCAAATCGAGGTAAAATCAAATCCCATACTATGATAGTTCAGAGCTAAATAATACAACCACCCTAGACATTTGTTCTCAAGGCGCCATTAACATATCGTAGTCCGGATAGCATTCTCCCGTGACGAAAACACCAACCCAAATCCGAGTGATTTATCAGATTAGCCGCACTCCTGGATGTCAGCTGAATGGGTATGTTGGTTTGAGTGTGAGGTGGTAGTTGTGATGCAGACTTCAGACCTTCATCAGAGTTTCCCGACCTCACACCTGTGATAAGCGGTGTTTCCAGGTCAGTCGTGCGCCGTGAATCAATGCCTATGAGTATGATTGAGGCGTCGTCCCGTCGGCATCTGACTGAGATGTATGTTGGTCCCGATGGTGCGTTCATTTTGTGCAAGATTGCACCGAACGGCACTGTGGCTCGTAAACAGAGGTACTAACACAACATGTGCAGTATCGCAAGCCACTCATCTTATCTGACACTTATATGGAGTAGCAAATAAGATGATCCCGGAAATTCTTTTCCTGGAATCCGTATCCAGCAGGTGATTCTTCTGTTGCGCGACTTCGATGGAGCCGGTATACCCTTTGCGGTAGTCCGTAGATTATTGAGCTCTCTGGAAATTAATCATATTCGCAGCGGCTTATGTGAACTGATCTATGGAACTTTGTACACTGAACTTCGAAGCCGTCCTCGCGATACTGTGGTACCTCGATGATGGCGCCAGACTTAGGGTTAGACTCCTACGAGCCATCGTTGCTGAAATTTCTGGCTCATCAGGGTCGCGCCAATGAAGAGAAAACTTTTCACCTTCTTCGTCGCTTGAAAGAAGGAGTTTCTCTCGTCGTAGGACTACTCCTTGCTTCTTGTGCTATCCGTTTTGCCAGAAACGTATCCTCCGCATAATTTCGAGAAACGACATCATGCCAGCGAAGCGAATCCTCGTCCTGGGCAGCGACATGGTTGCCAAACCGTGCGTGGATTACCTCCTGCGTGACCCGAACAACTCCATCACAGTTGGTATTGGCCGTTCTTTCCAAGCATTCTGATGCATTGATCCCATGCTAATTTAACCAGCTTGTCGCACCCTTCCTAGTGCAGAGACATTCTGTGAAGGCCGACCCCGTACAAAAGCAATGAGCCTCGACGTCTCTTCTCAGGAACTTGACTGTGCGATCGCCGACCACGATGTCGTAATTTCTTTGGTCCCCTTTATCTATCACGCAGACGTAATTCGGTCAGCTATAAAATCCAAAACGCATGTGGTCACAACCAGCTACATATCCCCGGAAATAAGGTCGCTGGAGAATTCTGCCAGACAAGCAGGAATCACGGTGGTCAACGAAGTTGGGGTTGATCCAGGCGTGGACCATTTGTATGCGATCAAGACCATCGATGAAGTGCACAGCAAGGGAGGAAAGGTGCGTGTAAAATTGTTCAAAGAGTAGGCTTCGTTTCTGACGCATCTTATACCAGATCAAGGAATTTTATTCCTACTGTGGTGGGCTTCCGGCTCCTGAGGCAGCGAATAACCCTTTACGATTCAAGGTAAAAATGAATGGCCATGAGATTGACTTTAGCTCATTTACTGCTAGTTCTCTTGGTCCCCGCGTGGCGCATTGCTTTCGCAAAATAATTCTGCTGTTTTCTTGCAGAATGGAGAAGAGGTCACCATATCCAGCAGAGACTTGATGGCCTCGTGTGCGACCGTACCACGTCCTAGATAGGTACTCATTCTTGGCCTATCCCAACCGAAACTCGCTGCCGTTCAGGGAATACTACCAGATACCAGAAGCCCAGACTGTCATAAGAGGATCTCTTCGATACAAAGGCAACCCGGAACTCGTCAGGGCGTTGGTCAGTCTTGGATGGCTTGATGCAACCGAGAAAGGCTGGCTTGTGTCTGGAATGACCTGGGCAGAAATCCAACAAAAGGCCATTGGGGCACAGAGCGCCTCCGAAGCTGACCTCATTGCCAAGTTAGATGAAATATGCTCATTCGACTCTGGCGATGATCGGAGTACTGTTTTGCTTGGCTTGCAATGGATTGGTCTCTTTTCCGACGCCAAAGCACCTGTGCGGCCAAGCCTGCTGGACACACTATCTGCCCGTTTAGATGGACTGTGTCGTTTTGAAACTACTGAACGGGACTTGGTCATGCTTCAACACAAGTTCATCGTGGAGTGGCAAGATGGGAAGACTGTAAGCTGATGGAGGCTCTTTACAAGTCTGGTGCAATTGAGATTCCCATGCTGACGTTTAACGCAGGACACACTGACTTCTACGCTTGAGCTTCTCGGGGATCCCAACGGGTATTCCGCAATGTCAAAGTCGGTTGGCGTGACATGTGGCATAGCTACCCAGATGTTGCTGGATGGGCATCCAGCCATCGCAAAGTCTGGTATCGTCGCGCCGTACACCAAAGAGCTTTGCAACGCCATTCGAATGCAAGTTGAGAAGGAAGGAATCAAGCTGGTCGAGAAGGTTCTCTGAGGGCTATTTATCGTATGAAAAGGAGCGAGAGAGGGGGGAGGGAGAGACCTGTTCTGGCGAGAAAAAGGGCCGATGGACAGTAAGTTGTGCCTTAAAATAAGAAATCGATCACATTTAATTTGATGGAGAGTGGAGGGTGCCAAAAATAAGAGGTTGTATTAGGAGGGATAATTGATGTTGTTGAAGTTAAAAGCAGCTAGTTGTACTTGGGCGGTAAGGCTCAGGTCTGTTAGTGGTGTGGGGCCAATGAGACTGGCCGTCAAGGTGCCTAAGGCGCCACCAATTGCATCATTGCGGCTGAAGAGCTCGAATACCATTTTTGGCGCATTTTGGTGCACAATCGCAGACGGACAATACTCCGGCACTTCCCAAATTTTTCATGTTTTCCCTCCTTGGTTATCAGAAGATTGGTTGCACCTTCTGTAGGGTCAGTTCCAACTAGCACTCTCGGTCGTGGTAAGCTGCAGCAATTCCCCCTCCCCCCTCCGATGATCGCAGGGCTTCCTTCGACGTCGGGTCTTATCGATAGCTCAGCTTGAGTCCCCTGCCACTGCTGACTCTGACCCTCTTTGCCTAGATTCGGAGTGAAAGATGATTGTTTTGCGGCGACGAGCACGACAACGATGATAATCCGAGCCGTCCAGAGGGCTCCCTTGGCCTGTCCTCGAGGTCTCAACCATACAAACCTGTGCCGCCCCCCATGGCTTCCTCAAAGCCCGCGAGCTCCAGTCCGCGTCTTCCAGACGAGCCGCCCCTCGAGACGTGAACGACCCAAGAACCAGGGCGCGACCACAAAGCTTGCAGATGGAGCCGGGAAGGCCGCCACGGCCAAGAAGGCTGCCGCTGATCCCCTTGCCACGCCCGAGAAGAACGCCCAGGAGCAGCGCAAGGCCGACTGGGCCATCATGAAAGAGATGTCGAGATATCTATGGCCCAAGGACAGCCTGAGCACCAAGGTCAGGGTCGGGCTTGCCGTCTCTCTGTTGATCGGCGCAAAGGTCCTCAATGTCCAGGTGCCCTTCTACTTCAAAAGCATCGTGGATGCCATGAACATCGACTTCGGAGCTACCGGTGGCACCGCCGTGACGATCGCGGGAAGCATGATTCTGGCATATGGGGCGACAAGGATAGGAGCTACCATATTTCAGGAGTTGCGCAACGCAGTCTTTGCCTCGGTCGCTCAGAAGGCCATTCGCAAGGTGGCCTGCAACGTCTTTGATCATTTGCTGCGGCTGGACCTCAGCTTCCACCTGTCCAAGCAGACCGGCGGTTTAACCCGCGCAATTGACCGTGGAACCAAGGGTATCAGCTTCCTGCTCACGAGCATGGTCTTTCACATCATCCCGACGGCTCTGGAAATCTCAATGGTCTGCGGCATTCTGACATGGCAATACGGCGCCAAGTTCGCCGCCATCACTGTCCTCACCATGGTCGGATACACGGCTTTCACCATCTGGACAACGGCATGGAGAACAAAGTTCAGACGACAGGCTAACGCTGCCGACAACAAGGCATCCACAGTCGCCGTCGACTCTCTGATCAACTATGAGGCTGTCAAGTACTTCAACAACGAAAAGTTCGAGGTCGCGAGATACGACCAGGCGCTTCAGGCGTATGAAAAGAGCTCCATCAAGGTCGCTACATCCTTGGCTTTCCTCAACAGCGGGCAGAACATCATCTTTTCTTCGGCCCTGACGGCCATGATGTACTTGGCCGCGAACGGTGTCGCCCAAGGCAATCTCACCGTCGGTGACCTGGTCATGGTCAACCAGCTGGTCTTTCAGCTATCCGTGCCTCTCAACTTCCTTGGTTCCGTATACCGCGAGCTGCGTCAGTCCCTTCTCGACATGGAGGCGCTGTTCAACTTGCAGAAGGTCAACGTTTCGATCAAGGACGTCGCGGATGCCAAGCCCCTGGCTCTTTCCAAGGGTGGCGAGATCAAGTTTGAGAACGTCACGTTCGGCTATCATCCCGATCGACCAATCCTCCGCAACCTCTCTCTGACGATCCCTGCTGGGAAGAAGGTCGCTGTCGTTGGCCCCAGTGGCTGCGGCAAGTCCACCCTTCTTCGCCTCCTCTTCCGCTCCTACGATGTCCAATCCGGCCATATCTTCATCGATGATCAAGAGATTCGCCAAGTTCAACTGGATTCTCTCCGCAGGGCGATTGGCGTTGTCCCCCAGGACACGCCCCTATTCAACGACACCATCGAACACAACATCCGATACGGCGAGATATCAGCACCTCAAGAGCGGGTCGTCGCCGCTGCCCAGCGCGCGCGAATCCACGAAATCATTGAGCGCTTTCCTGACGGATACCAAACAAAGGTCGGGGAGCGTGGAATGATGATTTCCGGCGGTGAAAAGCAGCGTTTAGCCGTGAGCAGACTGCTTCTGAAGGATCCTCCCTTGCTCTTCTTCGATGAGGCGACGAGCGCTCTGGATACCCACACCGAGCAGGCGCTCATGCTCAATATCAACAGCATTCTCCGCGAGAAGTCGCGGACAAGCGTCTTTGTTGCGCACAGACTGCGCACCATTTTCGATGCAGACTTGATCATTGTTCTGAAGGACGGCAGCGTGGCGGAGATGGGCACGCACAGGGAGCTGATTGACCGGGGCGGGTTATATGCCGAGCTCTGGAGTGGTAAGTGTCTCATGTGTTCAGTGAAGGACCGTATTTGCTGACGGCCTGAGTAGCCCAGGAGACGCTGTTCAACGATGACGGAGAGCGCGAGGACGCGGAAGAGGATGCCGGCCAAAAGCCACCTGCGAGTCGCCACTGAAGTGTGAGGCTTTCATTTACCAGATACCAGTTGCGGAAGAATCCTGAATGCGACTATTTCTGTTTTCTTCGCGCCGAGTCATCGGCTGTTTTCTCGCAGTCGATTTTCAGCGGCTCTCTTCGCATTTGCTTGAACTTGAAGTCAGGCACTGAGACGTAAGTCGTGAGTGATGTTGCCGGACTTGCTGGCTCACGCAGCTCGGTGTGTAGATATACCGTGATCTAGGCTCAGGCATTCGCCAGCCATGGATGGGTAAGATGACCACCGTTTGTCATAGCACGGTCAAGGAGAATACGACATGGGAGCTGCTAGAGCTGCCCCCAAATACACTCCAACAGCCTTCTATGCATGGATCGATGCATCTTTGAAGGGATGAAGAGCTCTGCGCTCTCGCAGACCGGTTTCCTGATCGAGCCCATGTGTGGTGGTGGTGGACCGTGGCGCCAAGCCACGCTTGCGAGAGGCCTTCTCAAACAACCTCAACCGTGGCCACCACTTCTAACACGGACTCGAAATGAGGCGCCAACGGCGAACCTCTCTACACGCTTTCCTCACGCTTTTCATTTTGTTGTCGTACCAATTAGTCACCCAAGTTGCAAAAATGCTCAACTTGCGTCGCGTCGCATCGCATTGCTTCGGCATGCTCGATCAAATGGCGAGATTCAGAGGAGCGCGAGGAACTGGATCCATGCTCTCGAGTTGTAGAAAACGAGGATACACCTCATGAACCCTGTTAACCCAAACGTCAAGGAAGTAGTAGTAGTGCGAATGTTAGTAGGGTTGTTGAGGATGCAGATACTTTGAACTGTGCGAATTTAACAGCGAGTTTAACAAATACAGCAAAACTCTATTGATTACAGTGAAAGCACCTATATAAGCTGATTTTCTGATTTACATTATGCACAGCCCCAAGTAGCCTCGTGATGCCTATGAGGGTCTTCGAAAGCAATCTACAAACAGAGTGGAGGCTCGGGTGAAAAGGCTACCCTTCCAGAAATACCTTTAGAATCGGGCTATAAATGTGCTAACACCAGGGGCATCCATTTTAACGTCTTAGCCTACATTCTCTTTTTACATATCTCCTACGGCCATTTCTTTCAAGTTTTATTCTTGTCTTGCTGAGAACTCTGCAATGATTCTCTTCCCGGCAAAGCTCCGGACTCATCCATGGCGGGCTTCAAGGCCTCCGCCAATTCCCGTGCCGCAAACAAGAGATTTCTCGGAAAAGACGTGCATAAAGTTCCCGAAGGCTACATGAATACGCCACAATCTTCATTATACATGCAAATGAAATTTTTGAGACCTATCCTTCGATTCGCCTACAAACTTAGGCCAAAGCCGGTCAACGCGCCAAGAATTTTCAACGGCTATCTGCTTTCTGGATTCGCCATTATCGAAGTCATCCCAGTCGAAATTATTTCAATAGTGGCGAGTTACCTGCCTCTTGAAGAAAGCGCGGTACTAGCGTTGACGAGCAAAACGATGCTCTCAAAGGTCGGCTATCAAAGCTTCGTCGAGTTGAACCGCTGTGCTGCATCAAGGTTCAAGTTACTACTTCAACTAGAGAAGGAAATTTACGACATCAAGGAAGTTCTGTGTCACAGATGCCAGGTCTTCCACCCGCCAACATCCTCAAACCTGAAAGAAAGGAACGGTGGTATCCGACCATGTGCAAAGCGATCACCAAGTCAACGAGACTGGAGTACGTCATCTCCATATTTGCCAAACAAGCTACACTTCAGCATGGTCAAAGCTGTCATGAGATCGTATAGGTGCGCTCTAAACCTGTATGACCCAAGAATGCTATCGTCAAAGTCTCTCCACGTCGACAAAACCACAAATGCTAAAGCTCGGTATACGGCAACTTCCGTTATAGCTGATAACCAGCTGTTACTTCGGACGGTGCTCACGTTATTGCCATCTCCAGTTAGAGGAGAGGCTCGGAGTGCAGCTCCAAATCTTCTAGGACTCATCAACAGAAGGAAGAGGCTGAGCAATGCATGTCCACACATCAAGTGGTCCCGAGTATACCCACACATCTTCGAAGATAGACCGCCCGAGCTTTATCTATATAAGAAAGAGAAATATCCAGATGCATGGAGCCCGGATACCAAGCCATACCAAGGCGTGGGTTTGTGGATACCTGCAAATATTGCTCGACGCTTTTTCATTTCAACTTCAGAGACTTGGAGATCAGTGGTGCCCGCGTTGTGTCACTCGTATCCTACAAGTTTCTCGGGAAAGGGGAGGACTTTAACGACCGCGTATGGGTGCTTCACACCCAGAAAGCGACCAAAGAGGCTAAGAAAAGAATGAGCATCTCTGTTTGGCGGCTGGCCGACCTATCCATTAGATGCTTGGTATCGAGAGAGACCAAAGTTGCCGGAATACGGCGGACGAGATGGTAGTCTAGACCCGGTTTGTTTTGATGGTTTAGATACTGTTGCTTCTTAAGCAGGACAGTCAATAGAGTTTTTCTTGATCTTGTTGCGTAGCAGAATCCAGGTGGTTAGTTCCACGATGTCTACGGAGAATCCAAGTTCCTATCGTTCAATGGCTGTCTTTTATTCATACAACGCTCGATCATAGATCTACTCAAAATGCAGATGACGAACAATATTTCGAGTAGTTGTCAATTTGGCGATAAATAGTCAACACGATCGGCAAGTCAACAGCAGAAGGTAAGATATTCAACTGGTTTCAGTCGATGATTCGCGTTTTCTAAAGTGACAACGATGCCCCAGTTTTCCTTATGGCTTCCTGTTTGTTTTGATTGATTATGACTAAGTGCCCGTTTTCCGATTAAAGAAAGACAAGTAACCATGAACATTTACTTCCAAATATGAGATGAGGGACTCTCAAATCTGCTTATACATCTAAGTATTCATTGGCCACAAGACCACCTCAAACCCCTCTGGGAGAATATTTGGCCTTACATCTGCTTACAAAGTACATTCAGCGCCGTGGAATACAAGTCTTTTTGATATTCGAACTGCTGTTTTCCTTTCCAGCCTCTACCTCCCGTCGAATCGCAGCAGTTTGTTCCTCGTTGGACTCTGTGGCATCGGCCGCGAACTCGGCTTCCTTTATACGCTTATTTTGCTGAACAGCGTCTTCGTTTCCGGTGTTGGCAATGGAGTCGAGCATGGCGTAGAACGCTTTGTCGTCTTGTGCCGGCATCTTCAATGAACCCGTTGAATATTGAGCGTGTAAATACCGAGGTGTGAAGGATAATAAAATACATTAAACATTCGAAGTTCTATTTAATGCACGTATTCTTTATATCTAGACGCTGTATCGTCCGAGACTGACTTGGGTGGCCAAGTGACGCAATTGGCCGAGGGCATTTCAGGGCCTGCAGAACGACCGGATCCGCGGCTAGGGCGGGATCAAAGTTCCTCATCCTACAGATCCGGCATGCCTGTTCCTCGCTCATCACATCATTGCAGCCAGTGCGGGGCCCAACACCCGTCGGCCATGGCGGATGACTCGGCCGAATAATCCGTCTTGAAGCGGAAGCGAATTAGTGAAGCCTGCAACAGCTGCCGTGCGAAAAAGTCCAAGGTAAGCTTAAAGAGATTAGGTTTGTCGTATGTGCTGGTAGCCAGTTCAAAAGAGACGTATATTGTCCAGGTTGATGCATTCAATGGTGTTGTGGCGACCTTTCGAGTGATTGCTTGGCACCGTTCTTCAAAGTTTCCGGCCGGAATACCTTCTGATACGCTTAAGTACCTGCTCGAATTCCGTCTCACATAGAAATTAATCTAAACAAATACCTGCACTGCGATATTTGTGGCTGCTGCGATCGCATGGCCCAGCAATAACAGCCATGACATCAACTTGCTCTGCTCCTTTTTCTTCTCCTCGAGCTCCTTCAAAAGTTCCTCTCTCTCCTCTTCAGCGTCTTGTAGCTGCTTCCGATCCCCGTCGCCCTGTTCTGATTCTTGCTTGCCGCCTAATTCTTTTGGCAATGTATTGTACTTGTTAGTGTTTGCTTCAACCTCTGCTTCTTTTCGCTCTGTGGCCTGCCTCGCCATGTCCGAAGCCATCTCTGCCTTTTGCAACTGGTCCTGGAGACGCAGAATCTCTCCTTGATACTTCTCCCTGTTCTCTTCGAGTAACTGCTCAACTGTCACTTCCCTGGCCTTCTGGCCGTCCTCGATGAGGCGTTGTTGTCTCTCGAGCTCCTTCCTTTGCTGGTGCAGTGCCGCCTGCCACTCGACATCCTGCTCGTCCATTGCAGTTCTGTTTTCATCTAGTAAGCTTCGCAGTTGCTTTATGCTTGACTGAACATAACTAAAATTAAAAAGCTAGCAACAGAGCCTCAAGTTATTCGTAATGATTACGTAATATTGGTGCTGTAGGGCGTATACCAATAAGTCAGCACACCCCATCCCTGCGCACCACCCCCGCCTGCGCACGCATTTTCCCCTGGATAACAATATCGCTAGAATCGCCTTCCTACTAATAAACTTATTATAATATTAAAAATAAATTCTTTTAAAAATACTAGTGTTTTTACTATAGCTAAATATACTAAGGATAATATTCTTATAGCTATTACTTATATTTAGAGCGGGAAGTCCCGCTACGAAGTATTATAAATATATAAAGTATCCGAATTAATATTATAAGCCCGGATAAAGGGGGCAAACCCCTATATAATAACCTGGGCCTATCTCTAATATCTCTCGCCTATCTAGGAGACCTATCTAGCTAATTAGGTTATTGCCTAGGGGTCTCTCGGTCTTATATTATTATTTAACTAAGTTAGGGTCTTTACTAAGCGAGTACTAGCCTAGAGAGGTAACCCTTATCCCCTCGGAAAGTATTAGATCGATAGCTTTAAGTAGCGAAACCTATTAATTATAACTCTTAGTAGTAAGCCTATTAATAGAGCCCGTATTAACGCGTTAAATACTGAGAAAATAGAGTAATACTTCGATCTATTCCGGAATCCCCTCGTTATAGGTATACTAGCGAAATACTAATATAATATAGATAAAACTAGGATTATAGAAGAGATAGTAAATACCTACTTAGTCCTTAGATACTCTAGGAGGAAGAAGATCTATATTAAGAAGCTATTATTATATATATAGATAATAATCGTTAAGTATATCTTAGCTACTAGAAGAACCCTTCTTCCCCTTGTAATATATAAGGAGC
The DNA here is from genome assembly GCA_026260285.1 of Colletotrichum sansevieriae. Classification (NCBI taxonomy): domain Eukaryota; kingdom Fungi; phylum Ascomycota; class Sordariomycetes; order Glomerellales; family Glomerellaceae; genus Colletotrichum; species Colletotrichum sansevieriae. The sequence goes on along the minus strand of JAOQIF010000724.1, from coordinate 867 downwards.
AGATAGTCTAGTAGTAGTAGTTTCTATTAGATATAGAAGGGATCGATAGATAGAAGTTTATAGCTATTATAAATAGGTAGATAAGCTATAAGGTCGGCCTTAAGTAGCTAATAACGATATTTAACCCTATGTCACACGCCTTTTGGTGATATAGTCAGCTATCACGTGGTATTCCACGTGACCACGGTTGGGCTCAACGCCTATCCTTTAAGTAGGAGACTTCTAGTAAATAAGCTTAGAAGGCTCGGCTATTATAGAATATATTACGATATACCTATAATTACCTATTATACTATTTATTATTATTTATACTTATATTCCTCTTTTCCTTATTTTACTCGTAATCTTAGCAACCCCTATTATAGCCCTAGGCTAGTAGGAAGACTATAATATCTAATAGCATAACCCGACCTATTCTTTTTCCTTATCTAAGACCTCCCTTATATTATAAAAATTCGTAATGAGGTAGAGGATTTAGACTTAACCTCGAAACCCCCTTCTAAAAGTATTTATATATTAAAAGGAAGGAAGTTAAAGAAGTTAAAGAGATAGAGGTCTTAACTATTAACTTATATAGCTAACTATTCGAGTTTAATATTAAATTAGTATAATAATCCCTCTCTTATAGAGGAATATTATAATATAAGAGATATAGCTAGAATTAGATATTATAACGAGGCTTATAAGCTCTATAGTTTCTAGCAGGCTTATAAGGACTATAACTTTACCCTTAGCCTTAGTAAACGATTTTATAACTAGATAGCAAACCTCGCTTCTCTCGAATAGGATAATAACTATATACCCTATATAGATATTATTAATATAGGCTAGAAGGCGAAAGCTAATCTATGCTATTACTAGATACTT
>JAOQIF010000723.1:0-45187 GCA_026260285.1 Colletotrichum sansevieriae | reverse complement strand
AGTAGATATAGCTAGGGGTCGAATACTAGAGTCCTATCTAACGTTATAGCTATATTAATCGATCTATAAAGCCTTCCTAAAGCGATTATACTAGGGATATACTCGCTTAACGCCTCTGCCCTATTATATATCTTCTCGCGTAGTATAGTCTATAATAACTATAGTACTATGCACTTAGTTAATAATAAATCGCTATTACTAGATAACTCCTACGTAGAGTCTAGCCCGGAAGACGTTATAGAAGCGGGTACGACCCGGATCCTAGTTATAGGCTAGGGAACCTGCGTTCTCAAAGGGATCTTTAAGGGTCGATATAGACAGGGGTCAGGCAATCTCATACTTAAGAACGTTGCTTATATTAAAAGTCTTTATATTAATATTATATCTGAAAGTCGCCTTAACGCGCAGAAGATCTAGTTTTGCAGACTTAACTATACTTTATGCATAGGAAACCTTGCTTAAAGCATAGTTATTGCTATACTAATCTAAAAGCACGATTTAGTCTTCCTTAAATATAACCCCCTTTCTTTATACCCTCTTGAAAGTATGCTAGTAAGTTTTATATATATTATTGCTATAACCTAGCTAGTAAAAGCCCCTCGTAGATGAGATATATATAACTATTGCAGAGATCAATTAGATAATATATACCTATAGCATCTTCGTTCTAGGTACTTAGGCCCTGAGGCTCTCGAATGCATAGTTAAGAACATTCAGGGGGTGAAGATATATAGCCTAACGCAGATATAATGCGAAATATATACTAGAACTCATATAAAGAAGGTTATCTCGCGCTTAAAATCGGAAAATAAAGCGATTCGTCTATATTATTATATCTTCTAGGATATTTTCTATTACCCTTTTGAAGCGATCTCAGGAGCCCTCTATATCCTAATTATTAAGGATGAATACTCGGGCAAGCTATAGGGTTTCCCCCTAATATAACATTCGCTTAAGGAAGTCTTTATAATACTTTTCTACTTTAAATACTAGGTTAGAAGGTAATATAGATTAGCAATTTATATTATCCACTAGGATAATAAGATAGCTATAATCGCTATTAATAGCAGCACGCGCTATTAATACTAAGCAAAGAATAATAGAATCATACTCGAGACGCCCCTAGTAGATATAAAGGAGCTAGTAAGCGGTTTAGAGCATGCTAGTTAGGAGGCGATTCTAAGAGGTATTAAGATATAAGAGGGAGCTAATCTTCCCCTAGAATTATAGCTAGAGTTAACTCTCGCGGGGATTTATCTTTTTAACTAATCCCTATAGCAAAAGACTAATTAGAAGTTACTAAATCAAGTCGAAGAAGAATAGTATACTTAATACTTCTATTAGTAGGCCCCTTCCTATACGTCTACGATTAGGAGAGACCTTCGGCTATACTAGGGATAGATATATATATATAGCTATTATATATACCTGCTCGAAAAGGAACGAGAAAAAGGATAAGGAAGAACGCACTATAAGGTATATCCGCAGGGATACGTTAGATACCTAGTTAGGTATATTAATAACGCATATAACTTATATAGGATCTAGGTGCCCGCGCTCAAGAGAGTGATTATTATATATAATATATATTTTAATAAGTCGAAGTTCTACTCAAAAGAGGATAAATATATAACAATATTAGCTAAGATCGTACGTCGTGTTGTTAAATAGGAACTAGAGCTTAAGTCGTTTCTAAATTTAGTACTCGAGCTTCTAGGTATATAGGAATAAGCTAATAATATAGTAGAAAATACTCTTAAAGAGCAAGAGACCTTAGTTATATAGTTATAAGATATTATAATATATAAGGAGACCTAAAAGGAGGCTCTAGGAGGTCTTCCTACCCCTAAATATACTCTAGGACCCTAAGTTATAATTAGGAGCTAGAGAGGGGAAGCTAACGTGCTAAACTCATCTTATAACGAATCTCACGAATAAACTAAGGAGGTTATAGATATTTCAGAGGGGGATAATAATACTTATACTACTCCTAATAAAGGTCGGAGTAAAAATAGTAGACCCTAAGTTCGACTTAGAATACTAGTGCTAGATATAGATAAAGAGAAGAAAGCATTAATACCTCCTAAGGACCCTTCTAAGTTAAAAGATAAGATACCTAGAGTTATAAACTAGGCATATAAAGCGAAGGGCTTAGAAGAGGCTCCTAAAAGAGCTTATAATTAGAAGGATTATAGAAAGGCAAGCCGTTCGAGCTAATATAATTAATAGCCTCTAGAGCGATTTAGAGACTTTATTTTATTTATTAATAACATCTCGGGGACCTATTCTAATATAACTAATAATAGATATAAGTTGGAATAGCTATTCTCTGAGATTAATTCCTAGGAAAAGGTTATTCCTATCAAAGACTAATACGCCTAGGAGGCCTTCTTTATAACGTTTATACCTAATATAAAGAAAGCAGCAGAAGAAGGTTCTTCTAGGTATATAACGCTTTATTTATATATATAAAGTCGTATTAGAAGTTAAAAATAGGAGCATAATAATAAGGATTTAGAACGAGATATATATATATCTAAGCTCTAATCACCTCCCCGAAGCTAGAAAGAACTTCTAATGCTTCTAAAATATCTATATAAGCGCTTTATAGAGGTAGCAAAGCTTGAAATTAAGAAACTATGAGAAAAAGGAATATAGCGAGAAATCAACTAACGAGCTATACAATTAAGACCCCTACCCCTGAAATAGGTATTTATATATAAGGTTAATATAAATAGCAATCTAGAGCGTTTTAAAGCTAGGATCTACATATAAGGAGACCTCTAGCAGAAGAGCAGCCTGGAAAATATATATATAGCGACTCTCGCTATGAAAACTTTTCACATTATAATAGCCCTAGCTGCTTAATTTAACCTTAAAGTATAGCAATTCAATATAGATAATGCTTTCCTAAATATAGAGAGGGACCTAAATAGACCTCTAATTTACTATTAACTCCTAGAGGGTTTTAAATACAAAGGAAAGTATATTAAACTTAATTAAGCTTTATATAGCCTTAGAGATATACTACTTCTTTAGTATAAGCATTTCTTAATAACTCTAAAGAAGCTAGGACTCGCCCTAAGCCTAGAAGAAGTATATCTCTTCTAGGATCCTAAACGTCGGGTTCTAGTTTTATTCTATATAGATAATATTCTTATTCTATACTACTAGGAATACTCCTCTAGAGCGAAACGGATTATAGATAGGCTAAAAGCTGAATATAAACTCAAAGATTAAGGTGCTATTAAGTATTACCTCGGGATCCGAGTAGTTAGGGATTATATAGCCTAGAAGGTCTATTTAGTATATAACTTATATATTAAGAAGGTTACTAAGCGTTTCGATCTTTAAGAAGGAATATATCCTATAACTCTATTACCTCTTAAAGAACTTAAGAAGAATAAGGAATAGGCTTCTCCTATATATATAAAAGAGTACTAGGAGAAAGTCGGTTTTATACTCTATTTAGCGATAATAGTACGTCTAGATATAGCTTTTATAGCTATATATCTCTCGCAGTTCCTCACGAACCCTTTGTTAGCTTATATAATAGTAGTTAACTAGACGATCTAATACCTCTATATAACACGATTCCTCGCTCTTTGCTTCGGAGACGTAGGGGGTATATAAGCTCTCTAGATTATAAGTAACGCTTTATTTATAAATAATGAAGAAACGTAGAGATTAGCCTAAAGATATATTATATTCCTCTTCAGAGGTGCGATATATTAGAAAGCTATATATCAAAATATTATTATAATATCTATAATAGAAGTAGAGCTTCTAAGCCTTGAGAATACTATAAAAGAGGCGATAGTACTTAAAAGACTCTTCTAAGATATAGCGCTAAACGTAGGAAAAGACGCCTAGAAGATTAACTATAATAATTAATAAATAATCCGACTCGTAGTTAGTAATAGAGAATATATTATAATATATCTCCGCTATATAGATATCTAGAACGTGTAGTTATAATAGGAGTTCTAAAAGGGTAGCTTTAATATAGCCTATATACCTATAGACTTAATGCTTGCTAATAGTCTTATAAAGAACCTTTCTAGAGGTAAGTTTAAGCACTTCTATACGCTACTAAACCTAGCAGATATATATATACTTATTACAAAGGATATAAAATAGGAATAATTAGAAATAAGGGGGTATAGCAGCTGAGAAAAGTCTATATTTAGCTTTATAGCTAGGAAACCCGATTTAGCTTATAAGAGCCTAAAAGCAAGTCTAAAAATGCCTAAAGGTAAATATCATCCTAGGCTAAAGCCCTGAATATATATAGAAACCCCTAAACCTAATAATAAAGCTTAGCCCTAATAGGTGCGAGAGGTAGTAGTAAATATATCTAACTAGCTCTATTAGTATTAGGCTAAAGTAGCTATAAGGAGTCTGCTAGCTATAGCAAGGCTAGGGGGGACCTCCTATCTACTATTAGGTAGAGAGAAGATAATAAGCATAGTACTAGGGGCAGTAGGTATAGCAAAAGAGGTAATAGGTATAATAAGTATAACAAGAGCTAGAGGAGGAGCGAGCATAGGGGTAGCTAGGAGTATAGGAGTAGATATAATAGGAGCAGGGGTCTTAGTAATACTACTCTAGGCGAGGGCGAGGGTATACTAGATACTAGCTCTCTAGCGATTAAGATCCTATATATAAAGTTAGAAACGGATCGAAAAACGCTTCTAAAGCTCGAAAAACGCCTCTAAAATTGAGAGATACGTCTAAAAGAGTATTATACTTATAGCTTAAGTAATAGAGTTAGACTTTATAACCTCCTAGAGGTAATAAGCAAAGGGTATTATAATAAGTACTAGAGGGGTATAGGGATAACTACGAGAGGTAGAGGTATATAATATATACTAATTCTTCTTATAGCACTTCGTACTAGAGGTGCTAGTAGCTATAAGCGCAGGGTTATAATAATAACCCCAGGTCTTGCTTATAAGGGCAGACCTGAGGCACTCCTTATAAGGGATATTGCAGCAGAGGGGTCCTCAGGGAGCTATTTTCAAACGATTAGTATAATACTTCTAATATATAAGATGCTCTAGATAGTATATATATAGGGTATTATACTCGCCCTTATCCTCAACCTCCTCGATATAGGAATAGGGGGGATGGGGGGGGGGGAGGTGTGAGGGGGCTAGGGGGCGTAGCAGACTCCTTATTATTATTATTATTAGAGATAGGGGGGGAACTACTAGTAGTAGTAGTATTAGTAGCAGCCTTCTCGCACTCGCGCTTATACGCTATGCGCGCATAGGTAGCAGCTTTCTTCTTAGAGATAGGTATTATGAATTCTAATCTATAAAACGGTTAGTAAGGGTTCTAATAATTATATTAAACGCTCTAACGATTATTTTAATAATATATAAGCGTTATAGTAGGCAATTTAGGATTTTTAAAAACTTACCTTTATAAATTATAAGTAGTCTGAGGAAGAAAAAATTCGATTATAAGAGGGTGCGAGAGGTCTTATTTACCTCTGCTACTCGCACCCGATAGCTTATGCTAACTATATTAGGAAATTTCGTTAATTCTAAGAGTATTTATAACCCGCTTTAATAACTAAGCAACCCTATTAAGCACTTTCACGTTCCGCAAATACAACTATAAACGATATTTTTATTTATTTATTTACTTTATTACTATAAAAGCTATTTTTATACGTTTTATATAATAAATTTGGATAGGTTTTAGGCATAAGGCAGTAAGGAATGCGTTTTTCAGCCGTTTATAACGTCTAAGGGGGTATGTTGCGATATCCTCACTTTGAGCTATAGCCTCATAGCCTACTACGTGACGTGCGGTATTATATAAGCTGCACGTGTGGATATTAACCTGCGATGCTAGTGACCCTTCCGAATAGTTACTTCTATAATACACCTTTATTCCTGATGACCTGCGCGCTCGTAACTCGCAAGAGTAGTTATGATAGGTCTGCTAATTAATCTATAAGATAGGAGAAACTAGTTCTATAATAATTAACAGTTAAGAAGAGGAGTAGAATGATAACCATAGACCCTAATATTTATTACTATAGGTTTTTAACTAGGGAATAAAGCTAGGGAGGTTTTCATAAGATAGTTATACCTTATTAAGCTTTAATATATAGACCCTCTATCATAGACTTCTAGCTTTTACTTTATTAATGAGCTTAGGTCTTTTATATAAATTAGAAGCCTAGTATTACTAAGGTGGCTTATAAAGATAAGATATTAAGCTTAGATTAATTATTTATTAATAGCTTTTATTAATAAAATACCTATAGAAGGATATTAGGTCTAACTAAAGGTAGATAGATTTCCTTATAATTAATTCTTTAAAATAAGAGAAGAGGTATTTAAGAAGATGACTTAAAAAGAAATTAAAAGTTAGATAGCTAAGTATACCCCTCGATTTTTAGATCTAAAAGAGGCTTCCTCTCTAAATAGGATAGATATGAACCTACTAGTACCTAAGGATACTAATTATTAACTAACCAAATAGGTCCCTCTAATTTAGAAGAGTTAGAAAGGGAGGAAGGATTATCTAAGTAACTAAATTTCTAGAATATAAATAGGAGAGATAAATATAAGAAATGTAAGAGGGATTATAACCTATAGTAATCTATTAACTTTATAAAGTACCTTAACTATCTTAGATTTATAAAACTATTTATATCGCCCTATATAGCCCCTACTACCGTAAGAGATATTATATTCAAGCTTATTAATACCTTAGTAGAATTTAATACTAAGAGACCTAAGGGGAACCCTATACTAAATAAGGTTAAACCTATACCTATAGTCCCATCGTATATATAATAAGGTTGGAAGTCTATAAATTACTTAATAGCCTAATATAGAAGAGGGTTACTTATTAAGACTTTAGATTAGGTAGAATAGTTATTAGACCTCTATAACATATAAGGGAAATTAATAAGGACTAAAGCGTTAGATACTTTAGAGGTTATAGCCCTTCTTATATTTATAATAAAGGGCTACTATTATAGTAAGGGCTACTCTTATAATATCCATATGCTATATAATAAACTAGCCTAGTAACCTAGGAAAGAGATTAATAAGTCTTCTATAGAGCTTAAGAGAAAGGAGATAATAAACCTTTAGGATATTATTAGAGCTTTCTTCCTACTAAACTATAGTAATTATTACTAGGCTATAATTCTTATAAACTAGATAAGTAGTAGCTATTTTTATTATAACTCTATATAGGATTAGAATAGTAATTAACGCTTCATTAAGGCTATATAGAGCCTTAATACATAGTATTATAAGATAGAAGCCCCTTAATAACTCAGAAGCTCCTATTAGTTAGTGCTTATATAGTTAATTTAGTTTAGTAGAGGGATAGATTTATATATAGCTTCTAGTATATTAAATAGGCTAGGGCTCCAGCTTAAGAGGGATTTCTATTACTACGTTTTAGTAGTATAACCTTAAGCGATAGTATATTATTTACTAAGGCTAAGATCCCTTTAGTTAATTAATATATCTCTATAATTACTTTAGACTACTATAACCTAGCTATTAATAGTAGCCTTACTCTATAGCATACCCTATAGAGCTAATAAGACTTTAGGAAAGCGCCTTTCTTCCCTTAATACCTTACTAGTTCTTGACCTATAGATAGTAATATAGTAAACTTAAGGAATAATAATAATATTATACCATCTCTTATAGGGAATATCCCTCGACCTAATTATAAATCATTACTAGTTTTATCTAGCTCTAATTTATTTATAATACCTAATAATGAACTTAAGCACCTTAGATACAAACTTTAGTTATAAGTTTTATAAATACCGAATTATAATATAATTACTAAGGTACGCTTAAGAATTATACTTATCCTAAGTAACGTAATCCTTTAAATAAGCGTAATTATAGTTATATAGATTATATATAATAGAGGGTTATTTAATAGGATTAGATCGAGTAGAATATACCTAAAGGAGTATATTATTATAACTTTTTATACCTAGTATAATAAGGTAGATAGTTTTAGCTATACTAAGAATTAGAATAGGATAAGGATATTATAAACCGTTAGAAGCATATAGACACGGGTGGCCCCATAGGCACTACTAGCGCCTAGAAGACCTTTATATATGGGATAATATAGGAATAATAAGTCTTACCTAGTATAGAAGAACTATAGTATAGGTTATATTATAATAAGATAAGAAGTAATTAGTAGAATATAAGAAGGAATAATTAGTAATTAGTAGAGTATAAAAAGGAATAATTAGTAAGTAATTAGTTAGTATTACTAACTAATTATAATTACTATTATAAGGAGGTAATTACTTAGAACTAGAAGAGAAGGATATCTAGGACTTGTATATAAGATAGCCTTAAGCCCGGCTTAAAGGATATATTTCTACAGCTCTTTAGTAATTAACTTAATTATCTCTAGAATACTCTTAGCTTATTTTATATTATATATTACCCTATTAAAACTATACTAATTACTATAGACCTAAACCCCTGATCTAACCTAGTAATATAAACTAATAAGATAATACTATTTACTAAGTATTATCCCTTAGCTTCTATTAGTAGAAACCTATTATTAAATAGCTAATTATAATACCTTAATTACTCCTATTTAATGAGTTAATCTTTAATACCTACTAATAGTATTATAATAATATATCCTCTCGCGCTTTAATTACTAACCCTATATCTAGTTTATCTTCTAGCTTAGCATAGTAGATTACTAGGAATATAGCTAGAGAACTCAAAGATACTAAAATAAGAGATACTAATTCTAGTAATAAAGATAACCCTTATAAAAAGCTCAGGAAGGTTAACTAAGACCTTAGGAATATATAATCCTTATTTAATAAGCTTATTAGCTTATTTAAGGAGCTTTAGTAAGCCTTTTAGATTTCCTAAGCCTGGACTATTAATTTTTAATACTAAAACTAGATACTTTAAAATAGAGTTAATACCTAGCTTATTTTTATTAATAGATATAAAAAGCGTAAGCTTAACTTACTTACTCTATTTAATAATACCCTAGGATAACTTAAGGGATTCCTAGTTTAAGTTAAGAACTATAAGGAATTTTATTATAATAACTTTGGTAATAAAATTAAGAAGGTTAAATATACTTTAACTTTTCTTAAGAAATAAGCCTTTGAATAGTTTAAACCTTTCTTTAAAGAATACGTAGATAAGGAAATACTAGATAAATACTCTATCGAAATATAAGATATTTTTAGTAGCTTATAAGGATTTAAGTATACTTTAAAATCCTGATTCTAAAACTTAGATAAAAAATAATAAGTAGAATAAGATTCACTTCGCTTCTAAGTTAGCTAAAGACTATACTATAGAATTCTAATATATTATGAGGAGCTAGCCCGGGGTTTGTTCAACTTAGGGGTGCCTCAATTATAGTAATCTAAGCTAAGGAAGGGAAGGTTTCTAGGAAGTTCCCCGTGCGATAGAAAAGCGGATATATAGCGAATATTATACGAGAGCAGTCGTTAAGGGTAGAATTCCTAGGGTCTATAGCACCGCCTAGACGCTAGCAGTAGTATACCTTATAATATATACCCCCCTCCCCCCCTCCCCCTAGCCCTTATGTGAGTTACGGGTTTAAGCACGGGCTAAGGGCTAGTCTAGAGCGATGTTAATCCGGGCTACTAGCTGCTCCGCGCTCTATAAGCAAATAATTATAATAATATGATTTTTCGCACCCCTAAATTGCTTCCTCTCTTTTTTTTTTCCTCCTCCTATTAACCTATACTAGTATAAGTTAACTAATTAATTATAATATTATTTTAGCTAATAACTCGTTATTTTATTAGCATTTTTACTATGTTCTTTATCTATATTAGTATAAGTTTATTATATCCGAACCCCTATTAATTGCTAACTTACTTAGATCTAATTAATCTAATTTCCTTCGCCTCTATAATAGCACCTCCTATAAGTTACTACCTCCTCTTTCCCTATAGTTTTGCTATAATTAACCCTATATAGCCCCTCCCTAACTCTAATAAGGAGATAGAGTCTCCTACTCCTATTAAGGGCCTACCCTCCGACTGCTCTACCTCTACTAGCCTCTCTAATTACGAGGAGACTACCCCTAATAACTTCAATCTTATAGATAATCCCCTCTATACCCTAGCTAGTTAGGAGCTATATAAGTACCTCGACTACCCCCTTCCTATATATCCTATCGCCTAGGAGCCCCTTATAATATATTATCTTCTGCTTATTTAGCGTTCTTCTAATATTCTACTAGGGTCCCTACTTATACTAACTTATCTTTAGTAGCATCCCCTAGGATAAGACCTAGGGACCTCTTTGCGAGGTCCCTTGCCTAAAGTATATATCTATTATAGCTAAAGCTAAGAAGCCTAGCGATATTATAGCTTATTATAATATTATTAAGTAAGATATACTATCCTATTGCCCTTCGATTATCATAAGACTAATTATATTATAAGTAATATTATCCGTTATATCTATTACTCTAACGAGGCTATTAAGTCTGCTTATATTAATATAGGTATTGCTTCCCCGCTATTCCTTCTCTATAGAGCTAATATTCTATTAGAGCAACCCTAGTATAGTTTGCTACTAGGAGGAGTTCGCTTCTCTTAGCTAGGACTACCTTACTTACTATAGCCTTAATAAGAGGATCTTGGTAAGACTCCGCTATCCTATATTTTAGGGTTATTATTAATAGTTATAGCTCCTTATATAGATCGAGGCTTATATAGAGCTCCTTTATACTACTTCTATTTAGAACTACGAGGTCTATGCCTATATTATTATAAAGTATACTACTAAAGCTACTATTAAGTTAGATAGTTCCCCTATACCTTCTGCTAGTTCCCTAGCTACTCCTATTCTTAGTACTTCTATTATTACTACTACCTTATTTTCCCTCCTAGTTAAGCTTAATAAGATATAGCTATACTACTTCGCCTAGGCTTACCTAGATATAGCTAAGGTCCTTTATAAAGTTTATCTTATTCCTACCTTTCTCCTATTTCTAATAATCTAACCCCTTTTCTTAGCTTACTAATATTATTACTATTACTTATAAAGAGTAGGAGGAGTAAGGGGTTATCTTCCTAAGTCTATAGTTTCTACTTACTTACTATCTACTTACTTTCTACCTACTTAGGGCCTGCTTAGGTCTTATTCTACCTCCCTATAGCCTTATATTATAATAGAGTCTCTTATTTCTACTTACTCTTCTAATTATAAATTGCCTAGCTACTATCCCTCTATCCTACCCTTATTTATTAACTACTACCTAGCTTATAGTATAGTATACTAGGGGTTGCTATTATTCTTATCTATTAGGCTATACTTTTCTTTATACTTATCTACTACCTAGTTATCTTAGAATAATTATAGAGGCTCTTAAGTAGGCAGTAGGCTAATTATACCCTATCTATTTAACTAATAACTTATAACGCCTACCCCTACCTATATGCTTCTAGCATATAGCTAGAATAGACTCGACTTCCTATTTATCCTCTCTATCTTTAAAAATCAGGGGTAGTTAGGGATTATTAACTTCTTAGCCTAGGAGGGGGTTTCAGTTATAGACCTTGCCTAGAATATTTAACTCGATTATAATTAGTAAGATTACCCTAGTTACTTTATACTTTAGGTATAGCTAATCTAACTTCTTATAGGCTCTCTCTATATAGAAGTTAGCTAGTAATAGCTAGACCTTATTACCTATTTTATAGCGTTCTACTAGCATCCTTTTACTATTTACTAATTATTCTATAGTCTATTAGGCTATAGCAATAGCTACTTAGGCTAACTCTATAGTTAACTTTAGTTTACTAACGAACTTATTAGCAGCTAACTCGCATAAGGTTAATAGCTCTAGCGCGGGCTATACTACTAATACTAGGTCGACGTAGTATCTATAGGTAAAGAAGAATAGGCTTATTCCTATTATAGCTATATTATAGCTATTAATTACTAGTTAAACAGAGGGTAAGTAAACCTCCTAGTTATCCTAGGCGAAGTTAACTATTATCCGCAGGACTACCTAGATCTCTTGATTAAAATATTCCGTTACTCTATCTATCTATAAGTAAAAGGCGGTGCTTAAATATTATTTGATTTTTATAAGCGCGTAGAACTATTACTAGAACTAACTCGTCTAGTTACTACCCTTATTACTAATAATCGACTTCAGTATACTATAGAATTAGTAGTAGTAGTTTATAAAGCGTTCTATATATATTTCTATATCTATTAAAGGCATCCCTTCTAGGGTTATTATCTTAGAGAGCCTATTAACTATTACCTAGAGGTATCTCAACCCTGTTTTCACTATATATAGGAGGTTTATAATAAAATCTATAGCGAGATTATAATATAGCTATTCTACTACTAGTAAGGGTTAAAGAAGCTTGCGTTTCGCTTATTACTAAATCGTTCTATGCTTATAGCTATTGCAGTTTCTCGTAAACTAGCAGACTGCAGAGGACTACCCTAGCTAGAAGTATTGCTAGGCTAGGATAGCTAGGGTATTATTCTAATTAGGGTAGCTTATTGTTATTAAGTCGTAGTACTTCTAAATTAACTACATTCGAATCACGTTCTAAGGGTAGTTTTTATCTATTAATCCTAATACCTAGATCCGGTCTCTAAATATTAATTAGCTAAGGGTATTAATACTATACTTAGCGATCTATAGTTTCAGGCCTAGCTAGGGAGGGAAGCTTTATTCGCCCCTTTTTACTATAGAATAAGCCCCTTAGTACTAGTTTTCTTCTGCTTGCGCTTCGTTCTATGCATATTAAAGGGCTAGATCCTCGAATACTATTATAGCAAGGGCTTTAACTATTACTATCCTCCTTACCTTACCTAGGGCAGAGTTAGGGATTATTTATATTACCCTCCCTTTCTCTTATTCATCCTCCTATCCTTTCGGGGCATCCTATTTATAATATAAGAGCGTATTAGGTATAGCTACTAGGTAACTAGGTTAATATTCTAAGTAGAAATTATACCTCGATAACTACTCTACCTAGCGATTTTAGCATTCTATTAAACATTGCTTTTATATAAAGTATTCGAGGCCTTTATAATTCGTAAGGACCTTAAACCTAGAGTAGCTTCTTAGCTTAGCATCCTATGCGTTTAAATAAGTAATTACTATTAATAGCTCCTTATTATAGATTAAGTAGTTATATTAAGCAGGGGTTAGCCTCTGCGAGTAGAAAGCAACGAGATAGTGCTATCCTTATATATCTTCTTAAGTTAGTACCCCCCCTAAAGCGAACCCCGAGCAGTCTATCTTAATAATAGTTAGAGCTTATAGGTTGAAATAGTATAATATTAGTATAGTTTAAAAGTAGCGTTTAAGCGCCTAGAACGCGTCTTCTTATTCCTTCCCCTAGATAAATAGCACTCCCTTTTTTATTAGGAGGGTAAGGGGCTCTATAACCCCTGAGTACTCTAATATAAATATTTAGTAGTAGTTAGTAAACCCTAGGAAACTTTGTAATCCTTTTACTAAAATAGGCGCTTCCTATTTAATAATTACTTATACTTTCTCTATATTATAAGTAATACCCTCGCCTACCTTTAGGATAAATCCTATATACTTTACTATTTTTATAGAGAACTTATACTTCGCTAGGTCGAGGTTAAGACTAGCTTTTTAGAGGACCTAGAGAACCTTATGCACCTTCTGCTTATAGTCTGCTTAGGAGCTATTACTATAAACTAATATATTATTAATATATATTATTTCGAAGTAATTAAGGAACTCCTAGAGCGTGCTATTAATATATTATTAGAATATTATAGGGGCTCCGCTTGATTTAAATAGATAGACTAGCTACTCGAAGAGCTTATATTATATGCAAAAGGCGGTCTTTTCCTAGTGCCCTTCTGCTATACGAATCTTATAAAAGGCTACTATTATATCTAGTTTAGTATATTACTTTGCTAAACTAACCCTCTAGAGGGTCTCTTAGATTATGGTTAGGGGGTAGTAGTCTTGCTTTATAATTATATTTAATACTTAGTAATTATAATAAAACTGCAATCCTCTACTAGGCTTCCTAATAAAAAGTATAAGCATGCTAGTATGAGACTTGCTTGCCTAAATAAAGCCCTTATTAAGCAGGTCTATATCTTTTTTAATATTAATAACTCTTCTCTTAATATACTATAGAGGGGTCCCTAGGGCAAGGGCGCCTCTTAGCTAGAGGTATTATACTCGAGGTGGATTTTATAATCTATATTAGGATAACTTAAGAGCAGGAGGTATAACTTAGCTAGCTTGAAAAGCTCTACGAATTCGTTATAAATATATAATAGTAGTTTCTCTAAATAGTCTTCTAGTTTCTTTACCTTAAGCGCTTTTTTAATATCCCTTAGGCTTATTACTTATATTCCTACTTCTAACCTAGATAGCTAACTCCTACTAACCTTCTAGTAAATTGCTATAAATAAGGTAGTATTAAGTTAGTAGGCTTCCCGGATCTCCCTTACTCTCTAGGGTTCTTCCTATCCTTAAAGGGTAATAATAACCCCCGCCTTCCCATAGTATACCCGCTTCTCTATTATATTATAAATAATATAGTTTTATTCTATCTATAGCTTCCCTAAGAAGAGGTTAGTATTTAGTCCTTTTATTATATAAGCGAAGATTTACTATATATAGCCTCTAATCTCGAGGTATAATATAGCTACGCCTTTTGCTATAGCTTAAGCTAAGTTATTAGCAAAGCCTTGTAATTACTACGCTTAGTAGTTAATATATAATAAATAGAGGTAGCAGGCGTACTAATAGTCTACTATTATATAGATATTATATCTATAGTCTATTAAAGCGTTAGTAGGAGTGCTTTTATTAACTCTAACTACTAATATTATAGAAGGCTTGCTTATAATATTAGGGTTGCTATAGGTATAGTCTAGGTATGCTAAGAAGGCATCCAGCTTGAATAAGCTATTACTACCCCCTAAGTTATAGAAAGCTATAACTACTAGCTATACTTTAGGTTCTAGGTAGGAGTTAATAAGATACTAAGCCTCCTAATTGCTTAAGTAGAAGTCCCGATCTATCCTAACTCTATTGCATATCTATTATGCCTATATAGCATACTTATTATAATTTCCTCTAAACTTAGGGGGGTTAGGAAGGGGTTTTAATCGCTAAGCGCCGCCTGCTTCCTAGGTAGTCTCTAGCTATAAGGTTAGTATTAGTAACGCTAGGGCGTGGTTACCTGCTATATCTTACTAGAGCTCTATAGTTAGCTTATTATTAGGCTGCTATCTAGTCGTTAGGCTATTAAGTTAGTTACTAAGCTTATTAATCGCTATATAAATTGCTTCAAACGCTTCCTTACTTATTAGTAGTACTTCTAGACTAGCTACTATAGGTATAGCAGGTTCTGTTTTCTACCTACTATCTATTATACTATATAACTAGCGAGGCGCGTATAGAGAGAGAGAGCTTAGATATATAAGGGGCTAGCCTAGGGTTTATTTAACTTAGGGGTGCCTTAATTATAGTAATCTAAGCTAAGGAAGGGAAGTTTTCTAGGAAGTTCCCCACGTAATAGAAAAGCAGATATAGGGCGAATATTACGCGAGAGCGGTCGTTAAGGGCAGAATTCTTAGGGTCTATAGCACCGCCCAGACGCCAGCAGTAGTGTAGCCCGTAATATATATCTATATATAACTTAACTTAACTAATAAAGGTAAGATCTTTATATTTTATATTAACCTTAAGGATAAAGCTAAAAATAAAATTAATAAGGTTAATAGGCTTAATAACTTCCTCTAGTATATAGAACTTATAATTAAGAGTAATAACTAATTATATAAGTAATATAAGGAAAAGGGAGAATAATAACTAACCCCTAATTAAGAATAAAAGCTTTAGTAATAACTATATAACTAGTATTACAATAATAATAACTAGTAAATAAAGTACTAATAGTATAGTCCTAAGGTAGATTAGTATATTACTACTTATAGATATTACAATAGACCTATAGATCTTAGTATAGCTACTAAAGACACTAGAAAGAACTTTAAGGGCTTTAATTATAACTAAACTAGATATTTATATATAACTATTTATAGCTTAAGAAAAATAGTTTATACCTATTCTAGAATAAGTCTAGCAAGTCAACATAGCAACTAAATATATTCTATACTAATAGCTTAGTTAGACTATATATGATAATAATAACTATAGAATCTATTTAGACTTAAAAGAATAAGTAAACTAGTACCTAAAGAAGCCTTACTACTTAGGGTATAATACTATAAGAATACTACTTATAATAGTAGAAGCTGTTATAATAAGATATTATAGTAATACTAAGCTTAAACCAAATACTATAAAATAGCTTGATAAGATATTATAAGATTATAAAAACCTAGATAATTGAATACTACTGTATAATACCTTATGTTTTTATTAAATAACTTAAGAATACTCTATAGCTTTATAGATAATATATTAAGATTAACCCCTATAATCGTATAAAGTAGTAATAAATTAAAGCTAGAGAATTATACTTAGAAAGACGAATCTATACCTAGAATAACTAAGAATATATTTAATAAATTAACTAAGAGCTTGGAGAATAGGTTAATAAGGAATTTAATAAAGAAGAAGGGGATTCTAGAGAAGACCTTAACCCCTATATAAGAAAATAAATTAATAAATAGGTATAGGCATAAGAACCTAAGACCCCCTATAACTTAGATAAATCCTATAATATTATATAATAATATGCTTAGATATTTACTATTTATAGACCTAAATCTAAGAATAATACTATTAGTTCTAAAGAGGAATTTAATAATAAAGAAATAAATTTAAAACTCTAATTATAAGAAGTTATATCTTTTAGTAATAACTAGAAGGTATATTTCTATAGAGTAACTCTAAAATAGCAAAAGGAAATAAAACATTTACTCTTTAATAATAATAATAAATACCTACTTTTAATATATTATAAACATTTATAAGTATTTTAGGTATACTACCTTAATAACGAGTATAAGGAGTACTTAGGGAAAAAGGTATAATTATAAGTATTACCCCTATAAGTAGAATAATAACTCTATTCTATATACTTACTAAGTTTTTCAACTCCCCTATTAGTAAATATATTATTAAGACGAGAAAGGAATTATTACTTTTATACTTAGCTATAACTACCCTATAAGATATCTAAAAAATATAAAGATATTATACGAAGAATCCTAATAAGATTTTTTAAGGTATATTAAATATATAAGTCTAAGGTATTATAATTCTTTTAAGAAGGACCTAGTTTATTAAAACTAAGGATCTAACAGAATAGCTTTACTAAGGTATATAAGTAAGGTAAGATAATTCAGATAACCCTAGAAGATAAGTAATTAAAGAACTAGACTTATTTACTAAAATAGGATAATGATAGGTAAATATAATAAAGTCCTTATATAGTATTAATATATTATATATATATAAGGAATATCTCTGAATCATTATAATAATTAATAGAGAACTTATACTAGTGATATTAAATAGTAGTATATAAGCTAGATTTACATTACCTAGTACAGGAAATTAATAATAAGTTAAATAGAGAAAGAAGACTCTAGAAGAAGAATACTACTTATAAAAACTAAAGGAGATGGAGTTTAGTATAGTACAGGCTTTATTAATTTAGAGATAATATAACTCCCTTTAAGTTATTATAGCTATTGAGAGGAACTCTATTTTAATATTATAAATATAAGAGATAATTATAATATTATCCTAGGATTTCTATAGTTATAGAAATATAACTTATAAATAAATTAGAGAACTAGCTTACTCTAATAAGAAGAGGACTTAGTTATTAAGTAATAACCTAAGAGAGGTATTTTAAATAAGCTATAAAGAACTCCTAAAGTAATATAAAACCCTATATACCTAAGAATTAAGGATATAGGTATTAGCATATTAATAGTAATTAGTATTAATAAGGAAGATTAAATACTATTTATCCTAGTAGAATATTAATAATATAAGAAGTTATTTACTAACGACCTTAATATAGGGTTTCTAGAGTATAGTAGCTATAATAATAAGATTAAGCTAAATCTAGGAAAAGAACTAATATTTAAGAAGATTTATAAACTAAATTAAGAAGGAACAGAATCACTTAATACTTATTTTAGAGAGAAGCTAAAAAAGGGATTTATTAAACCCTTAATATTACTTATAGGGTATTTACTACTATTTATATTAAAGAAGAATATAAAGAAATAACTATATATTAACTATTAAAAACTTGATAATATTACTATTAAGAACTATTATCTATTATTACTTATTCTTAAGTTATACGACCTCTTATATCATATAAACTAGTTTATAGCCCTTAGTCTTAAGGGAGCTTATAACCTTATTTATATTAAGGAGGGTAAGGAATAGAAAATAGTATTTAGGATATAATATGGATATATTAAAATACTTATAATACCTTTTAGACTTATAAATATACTAGTAACCTTTTAGATTATAATTAATAAGATATTATAACTACATCCTAATAGGTGTATTATAATATACCTTAATAATATTCTTATCTTCTCTGAGAACCTAGAATAATATAAGAGATATATATTTACAATACTTAGATAATTATAAGAAGTAGAACCCTTAATTAAGCTAGCTAAAAGTAGATTTTACTAATAAGAAGTTAAATTCCTAGGATTTATTATTATACTAGGAATTATTAAGATATTAAAAAATAAAGTAAATGCTATTTATAGTTGGCTTATACTTACCTATATTAAGGATATATAATTACTTTTTTAGGATTTCTAAACTTCTATGAATAATTTATTAGGAATTATATAGAAGTTATTAGAAGGTTCTAGGACCTTACTAAAAAAAGTAATACATTCTAATAGACTAAGGAATACTAATAAGACTTTAATAAGATTAAGTAACTAGTAGAGGAAGATATTATACTCTCTATACTAGACCCTAATAAACTATTTAAACTTAGAACTAATACTTTAGACTTTACTATAAGTATATAACTTAAATAATGTTATAATAGGAACTAATTATAGCCATATACCTTTCTATTAAAAAAGTTTAATAGACTAGAACTTAATTATTAAATTTATAATAAAGAACTTATAGTAATTAAGAAGGCGTTTAAAAAATAGAGATTATAACTATTAGGAATTAAATACCTAGTTAAGTTATATATAGATTATAAGAATCTCTTATACTTTATTACCTTTAAAACTCTTAATAAGTAGTAAATAAAATAATTAGAATTTCTATTTGAATTTAACTTTAGAATTACTTTTAAGAAGGGAAATAAGAATAGTAGAGGGTATAAGTTAAAATACCTATATAGTGTTCCCTAAATTATACTTATAAACTCGGTGAATTTATTATAGTCTTTTTGCGAAGGGGCTGCGGCGTAATTCCAAACTTAAGACAAAATATAAAAGTATTACTATTCTACCTTAAATATAGATTTAATCTAACTATCTATAGAGAACTAGAATAAGGCCTAGTAATACTTAAAGCTATCATAGAAATTAATAAGATTTAAGAAATATAATAAGAACTCCCTAAGGACCTCGAAGTTTTACATAAATAAATATATAAGTATATTAATAAGAAAAGAGTTAAGGGACTGACTATAAAAGAGGGAGATAATATCTACTTTATATAATAGAATATCAAGATTAGATAACCAAGTAATAAATTAGATTATAGAAAACTTAGATTATTTAAGATTAATATAAAGATTTCTAATATTAATTATAAACTTTTATTACCTAATATTATGAAGCATTATTTAATCTTTTATATTCTATTTCTTAAACTAGTATCATAAGGATTATAAATAAATAACCTTATTATTATAGAATTTAATAAATCTAAATACCATTTTAAAAGGATTCTTAATTATATTAAAGATAAGAATGAAATATAATACCTTATTAAATAGAAAGGATATAGATATAAGAATAATATATAGGAACCCGTAGTAAACCTTAAATATATATAGGATAAACTGCGAATATATTAGGAATAATAACTATAATACTCCCTATAAGTAAAGGCTACGCTATAAGTACGTAGAAATAGTATTTAACTTATTTAACCTTAGCCTGTTATTAGACTATAATAAACTGATCGACCTAGAATTAAGAAACTTTTTATATAACTAGGGATACCTATTAACTAAGAACTACTCTTAGAAAGGAAGTTAGGTATACTAGGCCTCTAACTACTAAGTATTAAATTTAGATCTATCATATTAAAACTACTTATTAAGTAAACCTTAGTAATAGGAGAAACTATGAAGGACTCCTTTTAATTTATTACCCCCTTACCCTTATAGAATACCATCTCTTTCTATTTTTATAGATAATCTAACTACGACATTATTTTATCTAACTTAGCCTATACTTAGTATAACGCTATAAGCTTATTTTATAGTATTTCCTCCTCTATAACCTCTATATCCTTAAGATAAGAAGCCTTATTAAGTAAATAATCTACTAGTAAAGCTATTAATATATATATAAATAAAAGTATAAAAAGACCTATAAGTATAAACTATATTAGTAGCTATATTATAAGACCGACTTAGATAAGTATACTGGCTATAGGCCTTAGTATTTAGAAGTATTTTATAATACTTTATAGAAGAATAACAATAAAAGTATAGTATCTTTATAACAACCCTATACTTAGTAATCTAAAGAGCTTAATTATAATAATAAAGAGTGGAAGAAGAAATTAACTTCTAAATATATTCTAATATAGTATTGATATTATAGAAATATTAGGAAGCACGATTAATAAATCCCTAACCTAGGAGTAATAACCTACTTATATTAGTCTTAGGGATAAGACTATTTAGAGGGAGACCTAATATTATAACCTATTAGAAGCATATAGATAAGGGTAGCCTTATAGTTACTACTAGCGCCTAGAAGACATTTATATACAGGATAATATAAGAATAATAGGCCTTACCTAGTATAGAAGAACTATAATATAAGCTATATAATGATAAGATAAGAAGTAATTAGTAGAATATCGAAAGGAATAATTAGTAATTAATATAGTATAAGAAGGAATAATTATTAAGTAATTAGTTAGTATTATTAATCAATTATGATTCCTATTATAAGGAGGTAATTATTTAGAACTAGGAGAGAAGGATATCTAGGACTTATATATAGAATAGACTTAAGCCTAGCTTAAAGGATATATTTCTATAACTCTTTAGTAATCAACTTTATAATTATCCCTAGGACACTCTTAGCTTATCTTATACTATATATTACCCTATTAGAATTATAACTAATTATCATAGCCTTTAACTCCTAATCTAACCTAGTAATATAGACTAGTAAGATAATACTATTTACTAAGCGTTATCCCTTAGCTTCTATTAGTAGAAACCTACTATTAGATAGCTAACTATAGTAAAGGAGTATAATAAGGAAAAAGAGGTAGTAAGGCTATTATTAAGACATAACCTATAGTAGAAGATAGTTAAACCTAAGGGACCTTCTTAGTCATAGGATCGCTTACCTAGAAGATATTATTAATAGAAGGGATCTATAAATAGAGTATAATCGCGGTTTCTATAGAAGTAGTTTTATTTATTTATTAAGACTTTCCTTTATAACATTATAAAGAGTCTTAAGGGGATAATTAGAATAGGATACGATAGACTTAGCTATATAGGTTTTAAAAAGTCCCCTTAGCGTATAGACCTATTATAGGAGGACTATAGAGTAGAGCGTAGAGGAGAGGAGCGTAGTAGACTTTAGTATTATTCTAGTATTATTATTATTAATACCTTAATAATCTTATACCTCGTTTCTTTACATTTTCTTAGCCAATTTATATCTATTTTAGATACTCTCCTTTAATTAGATCTATAAATTACTTTGTATATCGTTTAAGTCTATTTTTAATATTCTCGTCTAGTTATAAGTAGAGTTATATTACTTATTATTCTTTCTAGTTCTTATTAGTTCTAGCCCTTTCTAATAGTAACTCTAAGTATTTCGGGCTATAATTGCTCTAGTACCTTAGAGTTAATAGTTATTATTCTCGCTTTTATTATAATAACTACTACTATACGCCCTAGGCCTCTATTTTACTACTAGGTATAAGGTATTAAAACCTTAAAACTAAGTCCTTATTTATATAGTTCTGAAGTAAGTATTGAGTATATTCTCCTAACCTCTCTATTATACTTAAATACTTTAATATTAATAAGGTATTATATCTTAAGGTATAAGATAAACCTATTAATAACTTTAAGGATCTATACTAATTAGTGCCTATTAAAGTAATAATCCTATATAAATCTAGTTACTCCATTAATAAAGATAACATAACTAGTATATCCCCTATATCCCTTATCTATAGAGTAAAGGTTAAATATAATATATTCTCTAGGTTTTAACTATTTAAGGGACTCTTATAGTACTCTTTATATAATTCGTAATACCTTTAACTATCTATAAGTATTATAATAAATTATTTAATAATATATAAGCTCC
Organism: Colletotrichum sansevieriae; assembly: GCA_026260285.1. NCBI lineage: Eukaryota > Fungi > Ascomycota > Sordariomycetes > Glomerellales > Glomerellaceae > Colletotrichum > Colletotrichum sansevieriae. Next base: position 22,607 of record JAOQIF010000723.1, on the reverse strand, counting down.
TCTAATAGATTTATATAGATAGGCGAGGGCTTTAGGTCCTAGATATCCTATCTATTAATACTAAAGGTATATATCTATGAAAGATAGCTTCTAAGGTATATAACTATACCTTCGAGTTATAACTATTATTACTTTTATATTTAGTAACTTGATAACTTACTACCTATATTAATAATATAATTCGTAGATATACTTAAAATTCCTCTGATATAAATAATTATTCCTAGGGCTATATTTAGCTTATAATGCCTTTTTATAACGTAGATATTAAGAAACTATATTAGTATAGAAGTTACTATAATATATAACTACTCTTAGGATAAGTTATTTAGTCCCGAGTTTCCTAGTAACTATCATATTAATAGTATTACATCCCTTAATAGGGACTTTCTAGGTTTCTATCTATACAAAGGCGCCTTCTAATACTTAGTCATACCTATAGAATTATTTTTAAACCCTAAATATATATATTATTAATCCTCTATCATAGATTACTAAATCTTACAATAAGTATATATTCTTAATTAAAGTAAATAAAGCTAAGATAATTCCTTTATAACTAGGTAATTATAACTTAAGACTTTTAATATACTCCTTAAGTAAGGGTTATATCTTAATATTCTCCTTAACCCTTGATAAAACCTTTATACTAGGCCTCTATCTATCTAATACTTTCTTATTATTTAAGTACTAGTAATTATTATACTCATAGCTATATATCTTATAAGCTATATACTCTAAGTCTCTAGCCTCCTCCCTAGTCCTCTTCTTAGGGTTCCTCTTCTTATTATTATCTCCTTACTATTCGTAAGGCTTATTTAATAATAATAGGGAGGATACTAAGAAAGATCCTCTTATAATATCCTTTTTTTCTTTAAGGGGTTCTTCTCTATTAATATTAGAAATCTTCTAATTTACTCCCTTATGCTATATATAATATCCTTAAGACTAATTAATTGTTTCTTTAGTTAGTTTTAATATATATTATATCCTTTCTTTAGTTAGTCTTAGTATATTATATGTATATTAGAGCCTATACTTTTAAAAGTAGATATCTAAGAGCCTTAATAAAGTTATTAAATTATAAGTATATAGTAAATATATTGTTACGACCCGTCATGCATGGATAACAACCAACCGACCCACTTGGGCGTCAAACGGCTGGGACAGGATATTTATACTACAGGATCACGGGAATAATAGGGACTCACTTAGTACGGAAGAACTATGAAATAAGTCATATAACGATAAGATAAGGAAACGATTAGTAGAGCATAAGAAGGAATACTTAGTAATTAGTTAGATTTACTAACTAATCGCGATTACCTCATACACCTAAATAATTACTTAGGATAGGGCAAGTATACTATTCAGGACTTATATATAATATAACCCTGAACCCGGTTTATAGTCAGACTCCTATAGCTCTTTAGTAATTAACTTTATATTTATCCTCAGGATACTCTTAGCTTATCTATACTATAAATTACTTAAAGTCTAAGACTAATCACCTTAGCCTCTGAAAGTCCGATCTACTATAGCCTATAACCTATAACCTAGACCACAACCCTAGTATACTATTACTACGTTTTAATCCCTAACTTCTATTAGTAGACCCTACTATTAGATAGCTAATTATAATACTTTGATTACTCCTATTTAGTAAGTTAACTATTAAAAACTACTAATAGTATAGATAAGGATATCTTCTCACGCCTCTGCTAAATCACCTACCCCGGGAACCTCCTCTTTTTTATAGTAACTAGTCTAAAACCTAGCTAAAGAACTTAAAGGAGCTCCTATAGCTATAGACTCTAATAATAAGGTAACCCTAAAGAAAGATACCTATAACTAACTCTGAGCTAGAGTTAAGAAAGGAGATAATAATACTACTAAAATCTAGACTATATATAACGAAACTGCTATAGAACTCTAGAGCCTTGAGAGAATAATATAATAACTAGGAAATAGCTCTTAATATATTATAGACCTAGAAAACAAAGTTATCTATCTTAGAGGATAAAATAGTAATACTAATATTAAGGAACTCTAGGAAGAAGTTAGAACTCTACGCGCTATTACTAATATTATTATAACCCCTACCGGAGGATAATGAAAGCTTAAGCTTAGCCCCCTAATAACCTATAATAGTACCCCTAGATATCTCAAAGGATTTCTAATTTAAGTTAAGAACTACTAGAACTTCTATTATAGCGATTTTATTAATTAAACTAAGAAGGTAGTTTATATAGCTACTTACCTCAGAGGACGAGCCCTTAAGTAGTTCGAATATATCTAAGAAGAATTCCTTACGTATAAAACCCTAGATAAATATTCTATAGAAACTCGGGATATCTATAGTAGTTTCTAAGGATTTAAAGACGCTCTCTGCTTGCTCTTCTAGGACCCTAATAAAAAGCAGCAAGCTAAATAAGAACTATTATAACTTAGATAAACTAAGTCTACTAAAGATTTTACTATAACCTTTTAATAACTTAGCATCTAACTCGACCTTACTAAAGAAACTAAGATCTTTATATTCTACTAAGGTCTTAAAAACGAAGTTAAGGATAAGATTATTAAGGTTAACCGCCCCGACGACTTCCTCTAGTATGCTAATCTTATGATTAAGATTAATAACTAGTTATTTAAATACTATAAGGAAAAAGGTGAGAAACGATAAGGACCTAATTCAGGATATAAGTATTAATAGCAGCCTCAATATAAGTTTAATAGTTAACGAAACGATAATAGACCCTGCAATAACTAGAATAATACTCGATAGAGTACTGCCTATGGATAATATAGTGGACCTATGGATCTTAGTATAATAACTAAGCCTAATAATAAAAAACCCTAGAACCCTAAGTGCTATAACTATAATAAGCAAGGTTATATCGCTAAGGACTGCAAATAACCTAAGGAGCTTCCTTAGAAACCTATAGCAGAGCGACCACGATAAGTTAACACGATCTCAAAAGTCCCCTATATATCGCTATCCTATACCGGATGCTATAATAATAACTGCCGAATTCATCTCGAAGACAAAGAGATATCAGGATACTACCCAAGGGATAGAAACCTCGGAAGATCCGGATATAATATAACTACCCCGGATACCCATCCTAGAGCCCTAGTAATAATACACGCTAGTAATAGCAAGATCGCAAGAAAGCCTAGAGAACAGCTTAACGAGATGCTACGGATCCAACGACTCGAACCTATTAGCATACCCCCCACTATACGCAACCAAGAACTTAGAAAATAAGTCAAAGAAGAATCCGATAGAGAACCGGAACGTTAGCACGACCTACTAATAGAATAACAACTTCTTAGTATAACTAGCAACTAGACTTTCGGAGAAGGCGAAAGTTCACCCTACGACTCGGATAAACTTCGTAATATTACTCGATAATATGCTCAGATAGAGATTGCCTATAGGTTCACCCCTAGCATAGATAACTCTAGCTCTAAAGAAGAATCTAATAACTAGAAAGATAAGACTAAGTAACTTCTAAAATACTAGGAAATAAATATATTTCAGGATTAGTAATAATAATACTTTTATAGCACTTTAGCAAACTAATAAGAATAGGACTATATTCCCTAACTATATATAGAAGACTACCTCGCACTAAGAAGCAACTACTAACTTCACTAAACCCTCTTCTAGCCTTAATGCTTTTATAATAAGTATAAAGAAAATGTAGGAGAAAAGCATAATTACTAATTCTACCCTAGAAGATATAATAATAAACCTATCTAGGAAGTCTACTTAATATTTATTATAGTTAGATAGACTATAGTATTATTTAAAGATAACCTTATAATCTTCTAACCTAGCCTATAATTTCCTATGAGATATTAATATAACGATATAATAAAGTAGGACGAATGCTAATAAGATAAGTGCCTAGTATACTATTAGGAAAAAGCATACGCCTAGAGAATTACAAAGAACAGACCTAGACCCTTATAGGTTAGAATCTATAAAAATAGCCTCGCGAAGGTATAATAGGAAGGAAAATAAATTACCTACCCTAGATAATCTAAGTAGTTAAAAAACTAGACTCGCCTACTAAAGAAGGATTATAATAGGTAATAAGTAAAAGATCTATCTACTAAATATTATAAGGATATAAGGGTAATATTAAGCTTAAAGTTACTATTAACTAGCAAATAACGCTCACGCTAATTAATAGCAGAGCTAAAGCTAACTATATTGCCCCCCGAGCTATTAATAAGCTAGAAGTATAATATAGAGAAAAAGAATAACTATACCGCTTATATATAGCAGAAGGAGAAGAAATCAAGTATAAAGGAGGTACTATCTATAAAGAGACTATGCCCCTCGAGATAAGCTACCTAGATCGAAAAGAAAGAATCTAATTCGATATTACTAATATAGGAATATATAATATAGTATTAGGATTACCCTAGCTATAAATAAATAACCCACGGATAGATTAGAGCAAAGGCTAACTCTATTAGGACTATAATAATTCAGTCCCTAAGTAGCCCTATTAAAATCAGGCCTTAAACGGATCGATATAGCAAGGAGTAGCAAAACGATATATCTACTACCTTAAGGCAAAAGAAGCTATATTATAACTACTAATAATAATAGATCTCGAATAAAAGGACGATCTACTTCTATCTATCCTAGAAGAATATAGAGTTTATAAGAAGCTCTTTATAGCTAAACTAGAGACCGGACTGCCTAAATATACTAGTTTTAATTATAAAATTCCCCTTAAGGAAGGAAAAGAACCACGATTTAATAAGATCTATAGACTTAATCTAATAGAAATAGAAGCCCTAGATAAGTACCTCTAAGAAAACCTAAAGAAAAGTTATATTAGACCTTTAATATTACTAGCAGGAAGCCTAATCCTATTTATACTAAAGAAAAACGGAAAACTATAATTATATATTAATTATTATATGCTTAACGAAATAATAATTTAGAATCGCTATCTACTACCGCTTATTAATAAAATAAGATAACTCCTCTATAGAGCTAACTAGTTTATAGCCCTTAACTTCAAAGGAGCTTATAACCTAATTAGAATAAAATAAGGAGAAGAATAGAAAACTGCCTTTAGAACGCGGAAAGGATATTTTAAATACCTCGTTATACCCTTTAGTCTTACTAACACCCCTATAACTTTCTAAAATATAATTAACTATATCTTATATAAGTATATTAATATTTATATAGTAGTTTACCTTAATAATATTCTTATCTTCTCGCTAATACTTAAGAAATATAAGGAGGATATATATCACGTCTTATAGGCCTTCTAAGAAGCTAAATTATTAGTTAAACCCGAGAAGAGCGAATTCTATACCGAAAAGGTAGAATACCTCGGATTCACTATTACCCCTAGAAAAGTCTATATATTAGAAAATAAAGTTAAAGCTATTAAAGAATAGCTAGTACCTAATAACCTTAAGGAAGTCTAAGGATTCCTAGGATTTATTAACTTCTACTAGAAATTTATTAAAGACTATAGCAAGATCAATATAGCTCTTACTAGCCTTAGCTATAAAAATACCCCCTTTATATAGGAGGAACCTTAATAAGCAGCATTCTAAAAGATTAAAGATCTTATTACTAGCAAACCTATCTTAATTATCCTAGATCTAGCAAAATAGTTCGAAGTAGAACTAGATATATCTAACTACGCAATTAGAGCATAACTATCCTAATAAGACTTAGAAGGATAACTATACCTATACGCCTTCTTCTCACGCAAACTCCACGGACTTTAACTCAACTACTAGATCTATAATAAGGAACTTATAGTAATTATTAAAGCCTTTAAGGAATAGAGACCTGAACTCTTAGGAACTATTTATAAAGTATTTATATACTCGGACTATAAGAACCTTTTATACTTCACTACCTCGAAAGTATTAAATAAATAATAAATTAAGTAGTTAGAATTTCTATCGGAGTTTAACTTTCGGATTACTTACTATAAAGGATTAGATAATAGTAGAGCTAACGCTCTTAGCTAATAACTAGACTATAATATATTAGTATTAGAAGAAACCTAGGTAATCCTTAAAGGAAATAATAATAGAGACCTAGTATTAGCAACTAAACTCTCGATAATAGCCGGACGATCTAGTACTAGCCCGCCTAGTAAACTAGATAATAAAGCAATTATGGAATTTCATATACGCCCCGCACACGGTCACCAAGGAGTTATGAAAACCTAGAAATAACTATAATAATAATATAGAAAAAAGATTACTAGAGAATATATAGCAAAAGCAATAAAGGACTATGAGGTCTGCCTCAAAAGCAAACCTACTTAATATTAGCTATACGGCATGCTATAACCTTTGCTTATGCTATAAATAGCCTAGTAATCCATATCCCTCGACTTTATTATTAAACTACCGAAGTCTCGAGAACCCCTTATAGGAGTATACTTTAATAGCATCCTCGTTATCATAGACCGACTTACGAAGTATGCCTACTTTATCCTATATAAAGAAGCAAGTAATGCTAAAGAATATGCCTATACTTTCCTTAAGTATATTATTGCTAATCACGGTATACCTAAAGAAATCATATTAGATAGAGATAAGATCTTTATATCCAAATTTTAGAACTCAATTATATCCTAACTTAGCATTAAATAATCCATATCTACTGCATTTTACCTATAAACTAATAGATAAATAGAATAAATTAACTAAATCCTCGAAACCTACCTCTATACTTATATTAACTATAACTAAAATAATTAGGTTATATTACTTCTAATCGCCTAATTCGCTTATAATAGCGTGATTAGAGAAAGTATTAAGGAATCCCCCTTCTATTTTAACTACGGATTTGAACTAACTGCCTATAGAGAACTGCGAGCAGGCCTAGCTATAGTAAAAGCTATCGCCTTAGTATAATAAATCAAGGATATCTAGGTAAATATACGTAAAGAACTTGAATTTATATAATAATAAATAACTAAATTCGATAATAAATAAAGGATTAAGGGATTACCCTTAAAAGAGGGAGATAGCGCCTATCTTATATAGTGAAATATCAAAACGAAACGACTAAGTAATAAACTTAACTATAAAAAACTCGGACCCTTTAAAATTTTATAAGTAATCTTACTAGTTAATTATAAACTCGAACTCCTAGAAACCATAAAGTATCACCTAGTATTCTATATCTTATTACTCGAACTAGCCTTATAAGGATTATATAAAAACGATCTTATTATTATAGAAGATAACGAACCAGAGTACGAAGTCGAACGAATCATTAATCGCCTAAAAGAACTAGATAGATACTAATATCTTATTAAGTAGAAAGGGTATAAATACGAAGATAATATATAGGAACCCGCTAAGAATATTACTAATATAATAGAAGAACTCGCAATCTACTAGTAATAATATTAAGAACGAAAAGCAATACCTATACCTATTACGCTAGCTACCTTCCCTAGTATAACTAGTTACTAATAGATTAGATACCTACCTAAATATATCAGACTACTAATAGAAGCAGACTAACTAAGGCAAAGGAAAGCGTTTATTTAGTTAGGGATACTAATAGAAAACTAGGACTTCCCTAATAAGAAATTCGGAGTACCTAGATTCTAATTACCTAGGATAATATCTAAGTCTATTACCCTAAAACTACTTATAGACTAAACCTCTAATATAGGGGATGCTACTAATTCCTCCTTAGTAAGCTCACGACTCTTCTGAAATACTATCCTCCTCTACTTATATAAATAGTCTAACCGCGCTATAGACTTATCCAACTTAGCCTGCATAGCACGCAAGGTAATAGCTTTCTTTCTCAATACCTCCTCTTTAGCTACCTCGGTATCCTCGAGATAAGCAGCCTTATCTAGCAAACGATTAACTATAGCAAATTAGCTAGGATATACTAAACCACTTAGAAACCTACGAGCATAGATAACATCTGCCGCTATATTATAAGACTGCCCTAAGCGAGTATATTCACTATAGACTTCACAACTAGAAAGCAGTTTATAACGCTTCCCTATAGACTAATAATAGGAATAGGGCATATTAATAGCAAACCTAAACTTAGTAATACATAGAGCATAATTATAATAACGAAGAGTAGAGGTAGAATTCGATTTCGATTTTTAAATATAACCTAATATAGTATTAGTATTATGAGGAAATCAGGAAGCATAATTAACAGATCCCTAACCTAGGACTAATAACCTACTTATAATAGGTCTTGAGGATAAGACCTTTAGAGAAGGGACCTGATATTACAACCCGTTATGCATAGATAATAACTAACCGACCTACTTAGGCATTAAATAGCTAGGATAGGATATTTATACTATAGGATTATAGGAATAATAGGGACTTACTTAGTATAGAAGGACTATGAAATAAGTCACGTAATAATAAGATAAGGAAATAATTAGTAGAGCATAGGAAGGAATACTTAGTAATTAGTTGGATTTACTAACTGATCGCAATCACCTCATATACCTAGGTAATCACTTAGGATAGGGCAAGTATACTATTCAGGACTTATATATAATGTAACCCTGAACCCGGTTTATAGTTAGACTCCTATAGCTCTTTAGCAATCAACTTTATATTTATCCTCAGGATACTCTCAGCTTATCTATACTACTAATTACTTATTAAGTCTAAGACTAATCACCTTAGCCTCTAAAAGTCCGATCTACTATAGCCTACGACCTACGACCCAGACCACAACCCCAGTATACTATTACTACGTTTCAATGCCCAACTTCTGTTAGCAGACCCTACTGTCGGATAGCTAACCGTAACATACATTAGGGGAATATTCCTGTAGTTTATAGATATTATCCTCCTAGTTTTAGTATTACTCTATTAAGTTACTTATATTCGTAATCACTTAAGTCTTTACTTACTTATATAATTAATTAATATTAGTAACTATTTAGTTATTTTCTTAACTATCTATTAATATAACTTACTTCTTAATCTTATTAATCTATATAAGAAGATCTTCTTTTAGTTCAAAAAATATTTTAATATAAATCAACTTAACAATTAGTTAAACCTTCTCTCTCGCTTTAAAGCTTTACTTCTTTTAGGTATTTTACTCCTTAAATTAAAACTCCTATAATATAAAGAGGCTATTAAGCTCTTTTTAATCTTTACTTAAGAGGTCTAGGATAGATAGAGCCCTGTTATATACTAGTAGAGATATACTTAGAGTTCCTATTTATCCTAATCCTTATATAGTAGTAGTTAAAGCTATTTATATTACTAGATCTATCTTCTTATAGAAGATTAAAGGGGAAGGTTTATTAATTATTAGTTCCTCTATATAATCCTTCTAGGGCTTTCGTTTAAATAGCTCAGAAAGTATATACTACTATAAGGACTAATCCCTTTTACTATTTAGAATAACTATTGATAACTTAGATAGAGTTAATATTATAATAGCTTTAACTTCTATTAGTCTAGTTAAGATAGGTCAAGGATAGTAACAAATAGCAACGGAAGTATTATTATCAATATAAATAATTATCTATATTTAAAATAGGACTATATATAAGTTATTAATTTATAATATATTAATATTATTACTAGGTCCCTCCCCGTAGTTTCAGGTGAGGGGATTCTAAGCCTTGTATATATACATCATAGCTAAGTAACTTCCCGTATCATCATCATAGCTACGGAACTTCCTGTATTATTCAACAACTTAGAACGCGGTATAACTGAGAGGGGCCAAAGTTTTAGTTGCATAGACTCTTCGGATTGCATTAAAACGCACAGGATGTCCCGACCGCATACCTTTCTTTGACCTTCTATCTAGGACTAGTGGAGTGCTATTTCCTCGCAAAAGCGCCCGAGGCACGTGCCTGTTCGCGAGGAATAGTAGTAGCCACAAGCAGCTGCAAGAGGGAGAAAATGTTGCTATATCACTATATGCGAAATTGAGACGGTCAAAGTGCCAGCAGATGTCGGCAAAGCTTGATGGGACGCTTTAGAAGCCGAGGCCGCAGTGGAATTCTTGAAGATTAGCGAGGCGTTTTAAGATCAAAAGAGAAGGCCGGCGACACAGTCGTGCATAGTTTGGTGGTCGGACACAGCTCTGAGTGCTTCGACGGTACTCTCGACGCTCAGTAAGTTGTTAGTTGAAGAGTATTCTGAACTGATATGTTAAACAGCTCGCCATCAAACGAGCATCGGGTGAATAATGACTGCATGTACAGCTTCGTTGCTTGTCAGAGGAACGGATGTCACGGCGACGTTGGATAGCTCGAGGTGGAGCAACATAGATTGTGGAGCTCACCTGAACTACTTTAGGTACCCTTGTGGTTATTTACTCTGTAGATGCACGAGGTTGCTGAAGATCCCAGGCCGTGCTCCAGCCTCCCGAACTTGGACATCTAGTAGTGAAGAGAGATGGGGATTTTGCGGCCGATCTAGCGGTAATTGCAAGTCCGCTGCCATTAGAGACGTGGCTGCTGCTGACCAATCTGCATCGCATGACCGATGAAATCAACTCGAAGCGCCGGCAGCTTCAGCAACAACTGATGTCTTACCTTATCGTGGATGCGCAGGACCAAAAATGTGGGAAAGTCTGCATCGTGGCGATTCGGAACCAGGCTCGTCACCAAGGTCCGATGTTAGGCAACGGACGAAAGTGCGCATACCATGCGTCTACGAGTCGGTTCGTGAATCGGAAGAAGAGAGTGCCTTGTCAGAAGCGCTGAAGCGATCAAAGACAGAAGACCATGAGCGGACCCGTTCCAGCTAATGCTCGGGCAGGCCGCACCACCTTCAGCATGTTTTCCCTAGTGGCGGCAACTTGTGCTGGAGGTTTGCTCGAGTCGGCAGATGTGGCGTGAAGGTGGTTTGCGACCCAGGATTCGTTAGTATTGCGACTTGGAGTCGAACCGTATGTTGATGATGCACTAAAAGCTACTTTGGGGTCAAGAAACATGCGGTTGAGGGTATTGGCTCGGTGTGGAGAAGGGGTTGGTGTGATTGGCGGGGGGTGGGGACGAAGAACGCGGAATGGATCAGACGTCTTTTGGTTGACTCGGCTGGAGTGGGCAGTGCCGCATGTTGGTGTCGGAGCGCGCTCCGGGCGCAACTGGTATCCGAGCTAGGTCAGTAGCCGTCGCATTTGGAAGGGGTTCACTCGCGAGCAAGAATAAGATGCGCGAGATACTCGGTTGCGAGGTGGCCGATTACGAATGCTTTGATTGCGGTGGTCGATGTAGGTCACGACGTGGTCAAGTGCGACGTGGTTGATTTCGCGCTGGTCAAGGTTTGCAACTTGCAAGGGACGGGAGATTATGAAGACTTGAAGTAGGTGCAGGATAGAGGGCGTGTCTAATCATGTTGCAGGCGCATGCGCTGGCCACGGCAATCGAAGCAGCAACGCAGTCTTGACGGCGGTGGGCGACGGGACACGCAGCCAGATAATCGCGTTATGGACGGCGCGAGGTCGATTCAAATACAACGAAGAAATGAAGTCACAACTGAAGGGAATGCTGTCTTCCTGCGGTGGCCGGCGCCACGCTCACAATCTGACGGATTGTGTGGCGCCACACTGCGAACAGTTGTGCATCAATTGCATTGCAGCTGGAGGACACTGACTCCAGTCGGGATGCCAGACAAGGTAGGTACCTTGCCGGGTGCTCGGACAAACCTCCTCCGTCTCAAAAGTCAAGCTTTTTGGCATAGAAATCTTGACTTTTGCGACGGAGCAACCTTCTTCCAGCCGGTAGGCATGTCTATATCCACGGCACCTCACGGGCACAGCTCACAGAGTCGTCCGTGCTAAAGTGCACGCCATTTTTGTGAACCTCCACCGACACCGACTTCTGGAACTCGTACCTTGCTTGGCCATCGTCAAGTGCCGCCGGAAGCTGGGGAAGCATGGAAACGATCTCTTCGCGCTGCCTGGCTGCGACCGCCCTTCGCAGAGATTGCCGAATGTGCACATCATCCACGAGCTTTGCATTCCCGAAGAAGCTGAATTCGAATCACCTCTACTAAGGCCTCCACCATTGCAATCGCCTTTGCGCCATTACCGTCACTATTGTCCATGGTATGATGGAGGAGTATTCCCTGCTGCGCGATGTGCCAAGGGAATAGCCCAGACCGGCGCGTCTCACCGGCGACACCTTCCCATCCCACACGCTTCGTTGATTGACGACTTCCATCATGACAGCCAAGCCCTAAGGTATTATTAAACCTCCTGAGGCAAGCTGCGAGGCTTCATACATTACACAACCCTGCATTTAAGCCCCCAATAACCTGCAGGCCCGTAGTAATCCCGGTCACCAAGGTCAGCGAGTTCGCCCTCACATGCGATCGCCACCACCAGAAGGTTTTCCAGAAGCATATTAACTGCTAAATCTTGCGTCACCACGTGTTCTGCCATACTTAATAACCGCTTAAATGTAGCCGGGCTTTCTTCTTGACGTGTCTTCAGCGGCTTAAGGAGATGGCCGCTCAAACCCTCGGTCGAGTCCGGGCAGCGGTTATCACGGAGCCTAACCGCAATGTATGCTTGCTGGTGACAGTCACCCAATGGTCCAAGTCTGACTTGTAAGCATTGGACTTCCCTTGGTCGCCAATGCCCGACAGCCAAGTGACTTCTACATCCATGGAAAGTTGAGGGTGGTTGGTACTCTTCTCAGCAACCCAAGCAAGAGACAGTCTAATAAGCAAGAAACAGCCAGCTGCCAGGATCCGAAGCCACGTCTGCTCAGCGAGGCAAGTGCCTGACTCGGGAAACGAAAGGGGAAGGCGGAACAAGGCCACGATTACCAGCGGCATAGCCTGGCAAGAGCACCAACCGGAGTTAGGTGGGAAGGTCAGAGTCGTGATACCTTGCCGATCGGAGGACAAAAGCAAACGGGGTGGACGGGAAGGTGAAGGCAGTGGACCGGTTGATTCACGATGTCGCCTCGTCCGAGGTAACCGGCAAGCGTAAGAGGTGGCCGCCGTTCCTGTCTCGCGCCGCGCTGCCTCCAGCACCAGCTTCTCGGCCGACACAGCCGGACCTGAGAATCGTCACGGTGACTTTGCTGGTTGGTTGACGTCTTCGAACAACTGGACGAGGCTAGCGATGTTTGGATAAGGGCGCCGAGCCAGTGATGATTGACAGAGTCAGGTTCTATTGAGATGCAGTTCCTCCTGTGCATCGCCTAGCAGTTTTTTCACGTCCAATTCGAGGTCTCCGGCCTCTTTTTGTACGTCTTGTGAGGGATTATTAGTGGCTGAGAGCGTGACATGGTGACGAAGCTCTTCTTGGAACGACTGTAGGCGCAGAAGGGCCACTTGCGCCATAATTCAAATCGGCTATGCAACGTCCAGTGTGACAACCAGGCCCAGAGCAGGAAAGCGCCCTCGGTATGATGTTGGCACTGGCCACGGGATGGTCGTGAGCGATCCTCAGCCCTAGCGGCCCACCGCAAAAACCCCTCCGTCTCAAAAGTCAAGGTTTCCACGCCAAAAAACTTGACTTTTGAGACGGAAAGGGGTAAACCGTTTTTCCGCGCCGCCCGCCCTGAGGTGGCGGGGCTAGTGCGCCGTGCACTGGCCGCGCATGGAACTTGGTGGCAGAAACCAGGGACGTTCGAGAAGCCAAAGTAGCAACTAGCAAGCAACGAAAGCGCATAATCACAAACCTCAATCGTCTAAGGGAGCAGAGACTCAGCCTCCTGACGGCGGCACGGTGGCTAACATGCAGTACGCACCAGTACCAGACTGGATAGGGTGCCGCACGACGTCTGGAGCACCGCTGCGCTGGCGCTGCCGCGACCCTCTTACTCCAACGGTCAACAACTTATCGGCCGCGTACTAGATGTGACAACTCACCCTGCTTGCAATCATCACATCGACCTGCTCTGTCGGCCGGAGACATATGCCTGACTCCTAGCAATGAGCCGCGCAGATGAGCTCTTTGCTCTACAGCGCGAGGTTACGATTTCGGGAGTTGCCATCTGATTCAACAAGGTGATGATTTCTGCGACTTGCGATGTGCTCCGAGGTTACAGGGAGGCTGGTGGTGTTCGCACCATAGTCCCTGGTACACCTCACAAGGTGGTAAGCCAAAGCATGGCGGTGGAGGTGTGAAAGCTGGCTGATTGACCAGTAGCTGAGGCTAACAAACGACTTATGAGGTTGTTGCTAGCCTCGGTCGCGAAGTTGCACTGCCTTGGACTTGATTGAGCATGGCATGCGTCGCGTCGCCATGCACCTGTCCACCACCTAGCATTTCCTGAGGTGGTTACGGCCAAGCTCTTGGGCAAAGTGTGGTGTGAATAGTGGCATGGTCCATGGTCAGAAAACCAGGCCCGAAAGTCCGACCTTGAGAAGGCCTTGCACGGTCAACCTTGAGGCCTCACAGTCAGACTGGTGCTGTCAACGTCTAGCCACCAACGAATACACTCCGGATAGGGAGCTTTTGTTACCGGCGACACGGTCAGTATTCCAGGCCTGATTTTCGGACCATGCTCCTACACTTATTGAGAGCTACCTCCCCTGCGTATCGAGGTGGAGGACTCACCAGGCCTTACTACAGTCCGCACCCCTGTAAATAAATAACCCTCAAATACGATATCACCCTCCAAATACATACGGATATCGTGCCCGTATTATTTTATATAAGAAAAGCACTATAAAATATATATTTATACAATATATATACCCTCCTATTTTATTTAGTATAAGGGTATAGAGTAGGGGAATTTAGTTATATTATAGAGCCAAATTAGGGGGGTAGTAGGGGGTATTTAGTATTAAATCTTTCGCTCTGCTACCCTCCTACCCCCTCTCGCTACTACTTCTTAAGGCTATTATAATAGCTAAATTAAGTATTTAGTAGCGGGTTACCCTCTATAACTAGGCGGCTTTGTTGATAGTTTATCTAAGTTAATAAGTAATAATTATATATACCTAGAGGGTATATACTATAGAGTTAAAGTAGCTTAATATCTTATAATACTTTTGTAAGAATAGGTATATAGGTAGCAAAAGGGACGCTAAAGCAGCCTGAATAATAAATATTTATAGGCTAGGTAATATTATAATAAAAGCTAATAAATTTAAGCATAAGGAGGCATTTTTGATGGAATTAATTAATTAATAAATCGTTAGTATTTTTAATATTGTCTCTAAGTTACAAATCCTACCCTTATAAAGTAAGGGAAAACATATTTTAAAATATAGCTACTAAACGGCTAACTATTAAGCTTATTTAGCAAAATCGTGCTCGGACCACTAAGTGGTCCGTGCACTATTATATATATATATATTTATAGCTATAGGTATAAGGATTCTAAATATATACATGTATATATAAGGTTATTAGTATTATTAGAATTTATATAGATTTTCAAAGTATTTATTCCCTGAAGGAAATATTATTATAATTATTATGTTATGTTGTATAGTTATTAAAGTGTTATTAAAGAGATGTTATATAGATATATAACTATATATACTATAATCATTTATTAAAGTTTATTTATAGTTTATAAAGTTATAATAGAAATATTAAGATATACCTTCGGTATTCTTATACCCCCCGTAAGGTATTTATCTATTTAGATATAGCTTATTATTTATATTATGTTATGTTATATTATTCACCCTCTTTATCTAGGTTATATACTCTAATATAAAAACTCTTAAAACCTAGTAGGAAAAATAAAGAGAAAGTTCTTAGAGTATTTATAATAGATACTAGTAGAAAAACCTAAAAACCTAACTCTCATAGGTATAAAAGAAAAGACTGGATATTTTATAGTAGTTTATAATAGTTATTGCAGTCTAATAGTTTAGATCTATAGTGCGGTTATTATTGTTTATGTTACTTATATTATTATTTATAGTATTATTACCTACTATCTTTTATACGTTATGGAGTGTTATCTTGCCCAAAGGCTTTGTTAATATATCTGCAATATTATTACTAGACTGTATATAGAAGAGGAAAACCTCTTCTTCCATAACTAGATTTCTAGTAAAATAGTACTTTATATTCATATACTTAGCCTTTTTATAAAATTCAGGATTTTCAGCTAACCTTTAAGCTAGAATATTATCTATAGGTATTTTAGGCTTTACTAGGCTATTATAGCCTAGCTTATTTAGTATGAAGTTATAGCTATTATATATATAGAGAGCCTCTTTTGCTTCATTAGATAAAGCTATATATTCGGCTTCATAGCTAGATAAGGCTACTATTTTTTATTTAGAAGAAGAATAAGATATACTGAGGTTGATTTTCGATCATTAAGATCTCGTGCCTAATCGGAATCTATAAATCCAATTATACTATGATTAGGTATATCTTCATTTGGGGAAATATTAAACTATAATTAGGAAATTTATTTATATATCTCTATATTCTATTAAGAACTATAAAATGCTCTTTAAGGGATTACTACTATAATAGGCATAAGTTATACCCGCTAAAGTAATATCTAGCCTTTTCTTTTTAGGCTAGGTATAGGAGGGCTCCGATTTCTTATTGATATTATAATATTTCCTCTTTAGTTATATAGTTCTTGTTTTTATATAACTTTAGATTATCGTCTATAGGAGTGTAAGCCCTATAGACTTCAGTTTTATCATATTTATTAAGTATTTTAAAGTATACTTTAGTTATTTTATATATAGTTATTTATTTATACGGTCTATTATTATTTCATTTCCTAGGAAGATACTAGGCTCCCCTAAGTATTAAAGTCTTAGATACTTTTGAAGGTTATTATATGTATCATTATAAGTATTATTATTATTAATAGCTAGGAGCATGTCATTAACATAACAAGCTAGAAAAGCTTTATAGTTATTATTATTTAGTATAAACACTCCTTTATTATAAGGAGATACTTCGAAGTAACACTAAGGTAGTATTAACTATAGGTATTTATACTAGAGGCGTGGGCTTTGTTTTAAGCTATATAGGGCCTTATTTAGCTTGAAAATTAAGCTACTATCCGTTGGATTATTAGTATACTTATATATTAGTTTATTAGTATTTTTATTGTATAAGAAACTAGTAGGTATTCTTAGATATAGATCCTTATTAATATCTATATAAGTAAAAGCAGTAGTGGCATCAAACTGCTTTAATATATAGTTATAGTTTATAGCGAACATTAATATAAATCTATAGCCTTCAGGCCTATAAGTAGTACTAAAAGTTTCAAGGTAATCTATACTAACGTGTTTAATACGGTCCACGTAGTAGGCGAAAAATATAAATGAAAATTCTATAATTTTAGAAGGTTTTCTCCTTCAAGGCGATAAACCCTTTTAAGGAGGTTTACTTCGTTTAGGTAAGTTAAATATATTAATTATATTAAGCGACCTTAAGCGGTATAACCGCGCTAAGCGCGTTTCGTATTAATTACTTATATAAGAAGAGAAAGGTATCGACTACGATATATAGTATAAAATCTAATTTATACTTTCTACTATTAGTAATAAGCTAAGTTAATATTACTAAGCTATTATATAACCTTAGTATTTATTCTTTCTTTCTATACCTTTTATACCCTAGTAATTATACTAGTTTAAGTAGCTAGAGTATGAGTAGTATTATTAGACTTAAGGAGGTCTAGGTAGTCCTCCTCCTTATTATTAATTTCCTTAGTAATAGCTAGAAGCTTTTTAATAGTAACGCTATAAGCCATAGCTAGCTTAGTATTATCCTAGTATTATTCAATAAACTTATAATAGGACTCGTTATTAACTTTAGAGAAAGACTCTATAACGCTATTTTTCTTAATAACTATAATAAAAGTAGTAAGTATAGCGACTTAGTTTTAGAGGCTCTAAAGGTTAGTAGTATACTTATATTAGAAATCAGTAGTATTCTTAGTCTTAGGATTATTTATATCTAGGAGTATATAAATAGAGCTAGGGTTAGGATTATTAATTATAGCCTAGGTAATATATCTATTATCTTTAGTATAGACGCTAGGGAACTTATAGTATAATATTTACTTAATAACGAAGAATAGGGTTACTATGCTAAAGTCGGAGTTACTTATAATACGCTTTATAATAAATACGTTTACAGCTCTAATATAGGTATAGGGGCTAAGGATAATAGTACTATTCTATATAAGTATATATAAGGTAAGACGCTTAGTATAATAGACAGTAAAAATCGTAATAGTATTAAAGAAGTAAATATATTAAAGGTAAATATTAATAGCCTCTTAGGCTATTAAGAACTTTATATATAAGTATATAAGGCGGCGGAGACTAGAGGTATAGATATATAAGTACTAGTTAGTAATTATAACTATCTTAACGATAGTTGTAGTATTAGGAGTCTTAGTAGTATTAGGCGTATTAGAGATATTAAAGGGGTTAATATAGTTATCTAGGCCTATAACTAAAGCTATATACGTATTAGGCGTTTTAGCTATAAGGTAATATTCGGGGTTAAGGAAGCCTAGGCTCTTATTAACTAGTCCTTTAGGGATAGTTATTATAATAACTTTATACTTATTAGTAATATATTTAATAAATTAACTAAGATTAATTATAATAATATTTATATTATTAATATAGCCCTTAGAGATCGTAATAGCTAGGGCGGTATAAGTATCCTTATATCTATTTCGTAGGGAGGAAATATATTAGACGCGCTCGCTATAAATTCGCATTGTATTAATAGCCTTAATAGTATTAGCTATATTAGGAGTGCTAGTAGTAGTAACTTATTTTCAAGTAGTAGCTATCTTGATATTATTACTTGTATTCTATATAATAGGAGTAGATCTAGTACTAGCTATATAATTCCCAGTTAATAGCTAAGGTTTAATATACCTAATAATATTAGTAACTTAGTTTAGTTAAATAGAGCTAAGGGATTCTTGAGGCTAGGTAGCTTTAATAGGTGTATTAGGTTAAGCACGCTTAGTATTCATAGATTCTTCTTTATTATTAGACTCTTTACTTGAAATAATAGTAATTAGCTTGCTTTAATCTTAGTATATTATTTATTAGGTATATAGGAGTTTTAAATATCTAGATTAATAGATTTCTGATCCCCTTTTAAGATTATAAGGGGGAATTAATATCTAAACTTATTACAATTAGTAGGACTAAGTTATAGAATATAATAGGCGTTAGTTCTAGTATAGATAATGGATAGGGTCCTAGAGATATTATAATTAGTTCTGTAATAATAGGTTTCTTAGTTAAGCGCGCGTTTAAAGGCTACTTAGTTATAAGCTTAGTATCCTAGTTTATTAATAAGAGGGGATTTAATATATAATAAGTAGTAATAGATATAATTAAGAGTAACATACTTAGTATCTTCTTATTTAAATCGTTATCTATTAGAGGTAAAGTAGTAGCTAGGTATATAATATATAAGTTATTTTAGAAGCGCTAAGCGCGTGCGATGATATTAAATATTAATAAGGGTCCTTAATATCTAGAGGAGTATAATAGTAATAATTAAGGTATATTCTAATAATATTAGAGGTAATAGAAGGGTTAAGGGAATAAGAATATTAATACGCATTAGCAAAAATATATATATAATACGAAAGGTCTACTTGATATTAAGCTAGCGAAAAAAGTAGTAATAACTAATAGGGTTACCTAGTAGTATAAATTTATTTTATATATATATAGTTAAGCGCTAATTCTTTCTATTAGTTAAATAAAACTAGGGATCGACCTTTAAGCGAGGATAGTAGTTATACTAGGGAGCGCTAGCTATAGCTAGCTCTAAGGAGAACACTTCCGTTAGCAAGGTTGCGCTATATATAGAATAAGTCTAATTAGTAATACTATATATTCTATTCTCTATACTAGGGAGCGCTAGGTATAAGCTCTTCTATTAGGATATCGACTATAATATCCAGTATTTAATATAAGTAAATAGTACAGTAGTCTCCTTATATAATAGTCTCCTCTTAATATATAATCTTTTATATACCTCCCGCTGTTATTAGAGGTATATATACTAATAGAGAAAATAAGGGATAGGAGGTAAGTACGCTTTAGGCTATATTAATAAGTAGCCTTTTATTTTTATAGCTTATATACTACTTAAAATCTATAGGTGCCTTATAAAGAAAATAAGTAGGTAGGTCCTTTATAGCTTAAAGGGAGTCCTTAATAATAAGGGCTAGCTTATATACTATTTAAAATCTATAGGTGCTTTATAAAGAAGATAAGTCAGTAGGTCCTATAAAGCTTAAAGGTAGTCTTTAATAATAAGGGCCTCGCGCTATATTTTAAGGTTTTATCTACTAAGTCTAGTTATAGCTAACTCTATTTAACTATAATAAGGGTATAAATACACTAGTAAATACCTATTATATACTTAAAGAAATAGATCTTCTTATTAGGATTTATAGCGGGGATAATTACTAGATAAGCGAATAGTATAGTAATCTCCTTCTATAGTAGTCTCCTTTTAATAAATAGTCTCTTATATACCTCCCGCTCTTATTAGAGCTATATATACTAAGAGAGATAATAAAGAATAGGAGGTAAGTATACTATAAGCTATAGTAAGGAGTAGCGATTTATTGTTATAGCTTATATACTACTTAAAATATATAGGTACCTTATAAAAAAGATAAGTAAAGAGATCCTTTAAAGCTTAAGAGTAGTTCTTAACAACTACCTCATACTATATTTTAAAGCTTTATCTACTAAGTCTAGTTATAGCTAACTTTATCTAACCTTAATAAGGGTATAAATATACTAGTAAGTACTTATTCCTACTAGTTACTAGCTCCTGCTTATCACACGCCTTTGGTGATGTAGTCGGCCATCGCGTGGTATTCCACGTGACCACGGTTGGGCTCAACGCCTATCCTTTAAGTAGGAGACTTCTAGCAGATAGCTTAGAAGGCTCGGCTATTATAGAAGATATCACGATATACCTATAATTACCTATTGCACTATTTGTTATTATTCACGCTTATATTGCTCTTTTCCTTATTTTACTCGCAGTCTTAGCAACCCCTACTATAGCCCTAGGCTAGTAGGAAGATAGTAATAACTAGTAGCACGACCTATCCTTTTTTTTTTCTTTCCTTATCTAAGACCTCCCTTATACCGCGAAGACTTATAACGAGGTGGAGGACTCGGACTCGACCTCGAAACCCCCTCCTAAGAGCATTTATATACTAAAAGGAAGGAAGTTAAAGAAGTTAAAGAGATAGAAGTCTTAACTATTAACTTATATAGCTAACTATTTAAGTTTAATATTAAATTAATATAATAATCCCTCTCTTATAGAGGAATATCACGATATAGGAGATATAGCTAGAATTAGATATTATAACGAGGCTTATAGGCTCTATAGTTTCTAGTAGGCTTACGAGGACTATAACTTTACCCTTAGCCTTAGCAAACGATTTCGCAACTAGATAGCAAACCTCGCCTCTCTCAAATAGGATAATACTATATACCCTATATAGATATTATTAATATAGGCTAGAAGGCAAAAGCTAATCTATGCTATTACTAGATACTCGAGCTTAATAACTATATAGCTATATTAATTAGCGTTATTAATATAATTATAGCTATAAGGGATATTCTAGTAATAGTAGTACTTTTTATACCCCTATCTAGAGAAGAAAGCCTTTATAGAGCTAGCGAGAGAATCACCCTTCTACCCCTAAGAGACGAAAGAGTTATAACTCCTATCTAGTCTAGCTAGTTAGATATCAAACCCCCAGGACCTCTTATTAAAGCAAGAGCTATAGCAAATAATATTTATAATAGGAGTAGAAAAAACCCTAAACTACGAGTTATAGCGCTAGAAGATATTATTATAGGACTATTAGAGCGAAAAATCTATAGAATACTATAAATTCTTCACGATATTACTATAGGTCTGCTAAAGTAGGATATATTAGCAGGGAGGACCTAGCTGCTATAGTAGAATTTAGTGCTACTACTAATATTTTCACTATTATCCTAGGGGTCCTACCCGGAGCCGCTAGCCTAGGGTCTCGAGGCTTTACTCCTTTAAGTATTTAGCTAGCTCGAGGCTAATACTAGGGTATTATAGCCCGTAGGAACTTAATAGGAAGGTGGATTTGCCTAATAGTATAGTATTTTTTAGCTAGATACTAAGAAGAAGTATAGCATAGAGCCTATCTTTTATAACTAGGATATTCTATACTATAAGGAGATAGATCTATAGATCTCTAGCCTAGATACTAAACCTACTAGCCTAGCTATAGCTTTAGAGATTATATAGAATTAGAGCTCTCTACTACGAGGAAAAGCACTTAGCTAGTAGGAATACTAACTCGGGCTAATTAAATAATAGAACTACCTCTATGCGGGATATTATGCCCTATGCGATACTATTAGGAGACGCTTTATACTAACCTAATAGGAGTCTATCTAATAGATCGTTATATATAGGTTTACTATAGAAGACCTTAAGGGAGATAAAGATATTTATAACTTTACTTAGAACTATTTTAAATATAGCAGAGCGTAGATAGGACTAATATCTATAGTTAGTTAGCTATTAATAATCTTCTATAATATAATCAACCTAGAGCTTTAGCAATTCCTAGATAAACTAACTACTAGTAATACTC
>JAOQIF010000722.1:0-45246 GCA_026260285.1 Colletotrichum sansevieriae | reverse complement strand
GGTGCTTCTGCTATTAGTTTAACCTAACTATAGCTCTTAGCCCCTCGATACCTTTATAATTCTTTTGCTTCTACCCTGCTTTAGGAAGGTTAGTAATAATAATAGCACTATATACCCGAGCAACGCCTATTAATTAAGCTAAAGAACCTATACTTAATATTTACCAAGAGCAGAGTAAAATAGCCTATATAAACCTTTATGAGGAAGCTAACCCTAGCGAGTAGTTAGAGGATAATACGAGCTAACGAGAGGAGGTAAGAAGCTATGCTTTAAGCGAGGCTAGGGGCCCTAAAGAGAATAAGCTACTTATACTAAATGCTCGCTACGTAGATGCTAAGCATATACAAGAGAATAGGGTATATAAGACCCCTTCCTATAAACCGGACGGGCTAATAAGCTAGACGTCTATAGCTGCAGCTAATAGGCTAGCCTAAGCCGGAGGGTTAGATAAAGCAACTAGCTAAGTACTAATACGATAGATTATAATTATAATAGCTAACTAATAGGAGCTAATTACTACTGCGTTGAGCAACTGAGCTCCTGCTAAGCGATCGCCTAAGGTTTATAAAAAACCCCCGAATTATAATATAGTACGCCTTACTAGCAAATCTACTAGTATAATAAGGGAAGATTAGCTCGTTATAGTTAAAGAGGCTTATAAGCACCGCCCTAGCTGCTCTAATAGCTAGTATATCTAGTAGGCTTTGAGTGCAATAGAGCATACCCTATAAATAGAATAGCGGAATTATTAGCAAATACTCATAGATGAGTTAGGGAACTAGATAGACCCTAAATAGGAAGACTTCTGAATTTTCATAAGAAGGTAGCATATTACGCCTAAGCTCTAAGAATAAAACTATTATAATGCTCTAAGATAATACCGCTAAAAGGATAATAAGAAACTAATTATATATTAGGCTTAATAGGAGTCTATTAACCGAGCACTCAGCGAGCTGAGCACTAGTAATATAAAGGCGCACGCCTTCTTTTAGGGCCTTATTAGGACCCTAAAGGATAAACTCTTTAAGCAGGATATTAACCGTACTAATATATATACTATTGCTCTATATATATAGAGATTATAGGAGATTATAAAAGGGAGACGCAGGGGAACGTCCGCTAGCTATTCCAAGTTGCATAAGTAACTATACTTAGGCTCTCTAGACCGCCCTTATAAGAGCAGCTTGCAACCCCCTAGGTCGATAGACTTAAGGGATTGCTACCTAGAGACCCTATCCCGGAACGACTACTCAGCAGATGCTTATATAACGCCCGGCGCTAGTAGTATATCTACCGATTCCTAGGGACCCTAATACTATAACTATAAGAAGTATAGCTATATCTCCCCTAACTATACCAAACCCCGTGCGCAGCTAACGGGTAGCAATTAGAACCTAAACCTAAGGCAGGGCGGAATAAGCGCGATTATAATACCTAGAGTAATTAATGCTAAAGACTCGGGAAACGAGTAGGCATAGATATAACCCCGAGGGGCTCTATGCTAGAAATTACTTCGGTTCTAATAGGATAGACTATTAAGGGATAGGTATTAGCACTCCGAGCATCTAGCGAAGTTAAACTAGAAGTTAATATAGATACCTGCGTAGTAATAGATATTATATAAGAAGACCTTATCGAGAGGCTCTAACTAAAGGAAGCTATTAGTATTATAGCCCCTGAATTAGTAGATTTCTAGGGAAGGCCTATGCCTATAAGCAAGGTCTACTAGCTTATATTCTTCCTTATAGATAGTCGGGGTTACCTATAGAAGATTCGCTAGGCTTTTATTATAAGCCCTCGCTCTAAAGGAGCAGGAGATATCCTTCTATCTAATAACTTAATAGGATAGGAAGGTATCTATATAGATACCTACGTATATACCTAGTTATACGAACCCCTCTTGCTTACTAAGCTAGAGGTAATTGCCTAAGAGATTATAGAAAATAGCTAATAGGCTTATATTATATATCTAATAAGTGCTATAAGCCCTAATAAGAAGGATATAGAGTCCTTAGGCGAAGACTCGCTAGAGAATAAGTAGGAGAAGAAGATTCCTAGAGAACTTTAAGACTTTGCTAATATTTTTAATAAAGAGAATGCGAAGAAAGTTCCGAGGCTAAAGGGAGTAGTATACTATATTAAACTAAAACCTAGCAAGGAACCCCCGTATAGACTAATATACCCTATATTAGCAGAGTAGTTATAAACGCTCGCTAAGTATATCCGGGATATAGAGGCAGCAGGCTATATACGCTGCTTAACTAGCTCTACGGGAGCACTAGTGCTATTCATACCTAAGAAGGATAGAAGCCTATAACTATATATAGACTATAGGGGATTGAATAAAATCATAGTAAAGAACCGTTATCCTCTGCTACTAATTAGCGAGCTTCTAGATAGGCTCGCTAGAGCGAAGTTTATTTCAAAGATTAACTTGAGCGAGGTATACTACTAAATTGCAATTAATAAAGCAGATAGGTAGAAAATAGCATTTAGAACGTAATATAGGCACTTCGAGTATACCGTGATGCTATTTAGGCTTATGAATACCCTAGTAACTTTCTAGGCGTATATCTACTAAATACTCGCCGACCTTCTAGATACCTGCTATATTATATACCTAGATAATATTCTAATCTACTTAGATATAAGGGAATAGTATACTAAGGACCTCTATACTATCCTACGCCGCCTAAGGGCTACTAAGCTATTTATAAAACTAAAAAAGTATAACTTCTACTAGATAGAAGTAGATTTTCTAGGGTTCTATATCACCTAAGATAGTATTAGGATAGACCTAGATAGAGTCCGAGTAGTTACTAAATAGCTAGTACCTAAGTCTTTTAGAGATATCTAAGTATTCCTTAGTTTTTATAACTTTTATTATAAGTTTATTATAAGATACTCTTATATCATAGCCCCTATAACTAGCGCGCTCAAGGGAAGCTAGAACAGCATGAAGTTAGGAGCCTTCGCCTGGACAGGGGAGATATAGACTATATTCGAGATACTTCGGAGAGCATTCGCTAAAGCTCTAATACTAAGATATTATAACCTAACGTTAGAAACTAGGGTCGAGACTAACGCATCTACTTAGGCAGCATCTAGCGTGCTTTTATAGAAATATAGCATAGTTTAGCACCTAGTAGCCTTCTAGTTGAGGAAGCTCTTAGATATAGAGAGGCGCTAGGCTATAGGGTAATAGGAACTCCTTGCTATTATAGAAAGTTTAGATCACTAGGCATAGTACCTATAAGGACTCCCTGAGAAATTCGTAGTACTTATAGACTATATAGCGCTAAAAGGAGTGCTCGCTACGCCTGCGTAGGATATTTATAGAAGGCTTGCGCGATAGGTCTATTGCTTATTAGCGTTTGACTTTGAAATCTAGCATAAGTCGGGGGTTACTAACCTAGCAGATAGACTATTATAACGCCCTAACTACATAGTAGAAGATGCTAAGGTGGATAATATACTTCCCACCCTTAGAAAGAAACTTAGGCTTATTAGCTAGCTTTTAGCGAATATTCGCTAGTATATTACTAAGCTCGAAGGAATTATAGCAGTTGCGAGAACTTATACCTAAGCCGTCTAGCGAAGTATATAAGAACCTTGCTAGAGGGCTAGCTCTAAGGTTAAGGGATCCTTACCCTCAAGTTAGCACCACCCTACGATAGGTACTAATAAGCTACTACGTATAAGTACGCATATTAGTACTATTACCCGCATAAAAGCATATATAGATGCTATGCTAACTGCTCCACGAGAGAATAGCAATAGGCCAGAGGACTCAGGGGGAGCTGGGGTTACTATACTGGAATAGTATATCCCACGTGCTATAATAAGGGAGCTTATTCAGGATAAAACGGCTTATATGCTATAACTAGGCGCAGATCTCGAATAGATAGTTAGAGGACTACAAGCTAAAGACCCCTTCTATAGAGATATCGCAGCCAAGGTTTGCTGAGACGCTAGGGAATACTAAGGATACCGAGTTAATAAGAATAATATCCTTTAGTTCAGAAGAAGACTTATTATCCTAGAAGAGGGATCCCTCTGCTATAAAATCCTGAAAAACTACTATAATATACCTAGATTAGGGTATATAGGAGTAAATAAGATAGCTAAGCTAATCTTACGAAAGTTTTATTAGCTATATTTAATAGAGGATATATAGCGATACGTCGCCGAGTGCCCGCGCTGCCAAGGGGCGCGCATACCACGGCATAAGCTATATAGGCTACTATAAATACTAGAGCTACTAGTATACCTATTCTAATAGATTTCCTTAGACTTCTTAACTAGCTTGCTAGAAAGTCGCTAAGATAACGGAGTTACTTATAATATAATCCTAGTAATTATATATTAAATAACTAAAGTAGCACGGTTCTTAGCGATAACTAAGTAGCTAGATGCTGCAGGTTTAGCGAGGATCCTATATCAAGAGATCGAGTGCTAATACGGCATGCTAGAGGTTATTATTAGTAACCGAGATAAATTAATTACTAGCTAGTTCTAGCGAGACTAGACTAAGGCCTGAGATATAGAAAGGCGTATCTCTACTACGTAGCATCTATAGATAGATAGTCAGACCGAAAGGATATACCAGACCCTAACTGCATATCTTATGAAGTTTAGCAAAGGCTTGCGTAACTAATAGGCAATATAACTAGTTGAGGCTGAATTTTTATATAATAATAGCAAATATGCTACTATTAGCATATCCCTATTCGAGGCCCTTATAGGATACTACCCTCGAATAGTTAACTACTGCTTGCTAAATATGGAGATCAGGACTCAAGGGGTTAATAAAAGGCTTAAGAAGCTAATAGAGGTTCGCTAAAGAATAGCCGAGACCTAGCGATATATAACTAAGGTATAAGCTAAGAATATAAATACTAGAAGAAAAGCGTAATTATACTACGTTAGAGATATTATAGGATTCTTAATAAAGAACTTCTATTTTGCAAAGGGTTAGCGAAAGCTCGCCCTAAGATTTATTCCTATACTAGTTATAGAAGTTATAAGCCCTAACGCCTATAGAGTGCAACTCCTAGAGAAGTATAGTAGAGCATATAATATCTTCTCTATCGCTCTACTTAAGCTATAGTATAGCTAAAAGCTTACTAAGGGGCAGCTCCTGGACCTTAAAGAAGACCCTGAGGAATAGGAAGTTAAGGATATTATATTACAGAGGAAAGCGCTAATAGGCCCCCTATATTTAGTTAAATAGAAAGGCTAGCTAGTAGAGTATAATACCTAGGAGCCTGAAGAATACTTAGCAAATACTTTGCAAATCCTAGCTAGATTTAAGAAATAGCAGCATAAGTCGTATTATAAGTAGGATAACGAGTAGTATAGACTAATAAGAAAAGTTAATTAACTATAAGACAGCTGAAACGCTAAAGAGAAGACCCCCCCTATAAAGAATAATGCAAACCCTATAGGTATCTAACCTTATATTACTATAGAAGTCTACTATACTTTCGCTAAAGTTCCGCTAGCACTACTACTCCTTATTATTATTATTACCCTCGTTGTTATTATTATTATTATTATTATCGCTCTCCTCCTTAGAGCTCTCGCTAGTAGTACTACTATTACTACCCCAACTATCGCTCTCTATAGCTTTATTAGAGTTGCTATCCTCTATAGCAGAGGACTTATCCTCCTCGCTATTATGAACCTAGTATTACTAAGCTGCTACTAAGGTATTACTAACCTTCTTCTGAGAATTCGGTCGAGGCGCGGGATTACTATTAATAACTTTAAAGATAGTAATAGGAGCTTAGTAGTAAGTATTATAAAGCATATAGGAACCTTAGACCTTCGAAGGCTCTTACGAAGGAAGCATAGATATATAGGTATTGCTCTTCGAAAGCTATATTATTAGGATATTAGTAAGCTTATTAAGAAAGGTAGCCTACTTAAAGATATAGGTCTTATTATATAAGTAAATAAGGAGAGTATTATCGAGCTATACTATAATCTCCTTAACTAGAACCTTATCCTTAGCCTAGCGAGCTGCTTGTGAAAATACGTTAAACTAACGAAAGGGCGAGACTAGCTATAAGGTGAAACCTACCTCGAGCGAAACCTATAGATATGCCTAGGTATGCGAAGCTATACTCTCTTCGATACCTATAGCGAGGAGCTAGTTCTTATAGTTCTTAAAACTAGGCTTAAGACTAGCAGGGTTTACTAACTAGTCGTAGAGGCATTAGAGAAGCTCCTGCCCCTGCTCTATAGCTATGAAGATATAGAAGATCTCGCGCTATTAATACTAGCTAGTAGTAATTACGCAGATACGACGCTTAACCTAGTTCTAATAGAAACGAGTAATACTAATAAGATAAGTAGGAATCTAGAAATAGGAAAAGTTAGCCTATACCTCTACTAAACGGTCGCCGAACTCACCCTATAGCACTTAATACTGCGAACCCGGTATAGCTTGCATAT
Source organism: Colletotrichum sansevieriae (assembly GCA_026260285.1). Classification (NCBI taxonomy): domain Eukaryota; kingdom Fungi; phylum Ascomycota; class Sordariomycetes; order Glomerellales; family Glomerellaceae; genus Colletotrichum; species Colletotrichum sansevieriae. Next base: position 38,787 of record JAOQIF010000722.1, on the reverse strand, counting down.
ATAATCACTATTATAGCGATAGGCGTAGATAACCTGGGTATTCTTAGGGAGCCACAGGGTGCAACTAACGCAGGGTTCGCTACTACCCGCCTAATTATACTAATAGTTACTACTGCTAAGTTTAGCCTTAGTAGGGCTATACTTAGCGAGGAGTCGGCTAATAAGGCTCTTAGCACTTATGATATTTAAGGAAGTATTATAAGATAGGGAGGTTCTACGAAGTCTCGATAAAGGGCTTAGATAATATGAAAATAGTTATTAAATAATATAGTATAATAAGGAGGGAAAAGAACTAACCCTAGGGTAAGAAAAAGCTATTATTTTATAGATAGCTAAAGAGACCTCGCTAAACTATTACAAAGGCAGATGCGACTTCGGATAGCAAAGAACAGCAGTTACTCACTATAATAGGTACTACCTACTAGGAGATAGATATAGTGAATTAGTAATAATAATTACTATCCGACCTACCTAATAGCCTCGTGACGCGCCTATTTAGAAGGGGGATAATAGGATAAAAAAACGAAGTTATTATAAGGGCATAGTATAAGAAGGTGCTCGCTAGATAAAGAGCGAATAACGGGAGAACTAAAACGAAGCTACTATTAGGATAACTACCCTCTTTCGAAAGGAAATAATAGGATAAAAAACGAAGTTATTATAAGGGCATAGTATAAGAAGGTGCTCACTAGATAAAGAGCGAATAACGGGAGAACTAAAACGAAGCTACTATTAGAATAACTGCCCTCCTTCGAAAGGAAATAATAGGATAAAAAAAACGAAGTCTTTATAAGGGTATAGCGTAAGAAAGTGCTCGCTAAATAAAGGGCGAATAACGGGAGAATAAAAACGAGGTTATTATAAGGATAACTACCCTCGTTTAAAAGGAAATAATAGGATCCCTTTAGAATAGCCCGGATAGAGAGCATAAAAGGGCCTAAAAGGAGAGGAATTATAAGGAACGGGGCTATAAGCCTAGCTATTATATCTGCAACTCCAAGGGCTCTACTATCCTTTAGTAAATATTTAGCGAACGGATACCGCACCGGATAATAGTAGCGATAAGTAAAGGGCTAGGGCCTACCCTAGGCAGCTAAGAAGGATAATAACAGAGGGCTGACCTGCAATACCCGGTCTTATAGTAGGGACTACTATAATTAGAAGGGGGATAATTATAAGGGACTAGATACCCCGACTAGAGAAGCTAGAGATGCTTCAGCTACTATAAGCTAAAGGGAGGAGAGGCCTATAGGTCTAGGGTATAGAACCCTTATAGCGAAGACTTAGCGAATACTCGCTAAAGGCTAGAAATAAGGGATCTTAGAGGAAGCAAGCAAAAGTAGCATAGTAATACAGACCCTACCTTTTGGGTGCTTCTGCTATTAGTTTAACCTAACCGTGGCTCTTAGCCCCTCGATACCTTTATAGTATTATAGTTATAGAGTAATTATATATTAAGTATAGAAGTAGTTAATGACTAAGCGGGTCTAGGAAAAGGTGCGCGGCTAACTAATGAACTATGTTATAGAAATCTATTCTTAAGGTAGGCTGAAGTCTACCTTATATATAAGTCCTAGATATCTTTCTTTCCTTATTCTAAGTAATTATCTCTTTATAGTAATAATTATAATTAGTTAGTAATACTAACTAATTACTTACTAATCGTTCCTTCCTATACTCTACTAATTACTTCTTATCTTATTATTATATAACTTATACTATAGTTCTTCTATTCTAGGTGAGGCTTATTATTCCTATATTATCCTAAATATAAAGGTCTTCTAGGCGCTAGTAGTGCCTGCGGGGCTACCCTAGTCTATATATTTCAAACGGGTTATATTATAAAAACTTAATAATATTACTATTAAGAACTATTACCTATTACTACTTATTTCTATGTTATATAACCTCTTATATAGTATAAACTAGTTTATAGCCCTTAGCCTTAAAGTTGCTTATAACCTTATTTATATTAAAGAGGGTGAAGAATAGAAAATAGTATTTAAATATAATATAAATACTTTAAAGTACTTATAATACTTTTTAAACTTATAAATATACTAGTAACCTTTTAGACTATAATTAATAAGGTACTATAACTATATCTTAATAAGTTTATTATAATGTATCTTAATAATACTCTTATCTTCTCTAAGAACCTAGAAGAATATAAGAAATAACTTAGATAATTATAAGAAGTAAAACTCTTAGTTAAGCTAGCTAAAAGTATATTTTACTAATAAGAAGTTGAATTCCTAGGATTTATTATTATACTACGGATTATTAAGATATTAAAAGATAAGGTAAAATCTATTTATAATTAGCTTATATGTACTTGTACTAAAGATATATAATCCTTCTTAGGATTTATAAACTTCTATTAATAATTTACTAAGAACTATATAGAAGTTAGTAGAAGACTCTAAGACCTTATTAAGATAGATAATATATTCTAATAAACTATGGAATACTAATAAGACTTTAATAAGATTAGGTAACTAGTAGAGGAAGGCATTATACTCTCTATATATAACCTTAATAAACTATTTGAACTAAAACTAATACCTTAGACTTTATTATAAGTATATAACTTAGATAATTTAATAAGGAAAACTAACTATAACTAGTCGCCTTTATATTAAAAAAGTTTAATAAACTAGAACTCAATCACTAAATTTATAATAAAGAACTTATAGTAATTATTAAAGCTTTTATTGAATAAAGACCCTAGCTATTAAAAACTAAATACCTAGTTAAGGTATATATATATTATAAGAATCTTTTATATATTATCACCTTAAGGATATTTAATAAATAATAAGTAAGATTATTAGAATTTCTATTAGAATTTAACTTTAGAATTATTTATAATAAAGGAAATAAGTATAATAGAGCTAATACTCTTAGCTAATAACTAAACTATAATATTCTAGTATCTAAAGAAATTAAAGTTATCTTGAAATATAATAAGAATAGAAACCTTATACTAGCTATAAAACTTCTAATAATAGCTAGGAAGGTTAGTATTAGCACGACTAGATAAATAGCCCCTAAAGATATTAAGAAGATATACTTAATATCTATATATAAGTACTAAGATATTACTAAGATATAGAAATATATTTAATAATATTATAATAAGACTACTATAAGATAAGAAATAGTAAATACTATTAAGGATTATAAAACCTATACTAAAAGCAAATTAAGTTGATATTAACTCTATAAAAAGACTTAACTATTACTTATTCTTAAAATAGTATAGTAATTAATCTTACTTAACTTTATTATTAAACTACCTAAGTTAAGAGAACTAATAACTAAAACTAAGTATAATAGTATTTTAGTAATTATAGACTAACTTATAAAGTATACTTATTTTATCCCTCATATAGAATCTAGTATTACTAAAGACCTTAGTTATTTATTTCTTAAAACTATTATTAGCTAATATAGAATACTAATAGAAATTATATTAGATAGAGATAAACTATTTATTTTAAAGTTTTAGAGATCTCTAAGCTTATAGCTTAGATCTAATTATAAACTCTTTACTACTTTTTATTTATAAACTAATAGATAAACTAAATAAATCAACTATATTTTAAAAACTTACTTATGTTATTATATTAATTATAGCTAAGATAATTAGGTATTACTCCTCTTAATAGCCTAATTTGCTTATAATAATATAATAAGAGAAAGTATAAAAAATTACTATTCTATCTTAATTATAGATTTAACTTAGTTACTTATAGAGAATTATAATAACGCCTAGGAGTACTTAAAGCTATAATAGAAATTAATAAGATTTAAAGAATATAATAAGAACTCCCTAAGGACCTGAATTTATATATAAGTAAATATATAAATATATAAATAAAAAAAGAATTAAGGGATTAACTCTAAAAGAGGGAGATAATATTTACTGCATATAAAAAAATATTAAGACTAAATAGCTAAATAATAAATTATATTATTAAAAACTTTGACTATTTAGGATTAGTAAAAAGATTTCTAATATTAATTATAAACCTTTACTACTTAATACTATAAAGTATTATCTAATCTTTCATATTTTACTTCTTAAACTAGTACTATAAGGAGTATAAATAAATAATCTTATTATTATAGAATCTAACAAATTAGAATATAAAGTTAAAAGGATTATTAATTATGCTAAGGATAAGAATAAAATATAATACCTCGTTAGGTAGAAGGGATATAAGTATAAAGATAATATATAGGAACCCGTAATACACCTCGAATATGTATAAGATAAACTATAAATATATTAGGAATAATAACTATAATATTCCATATAAGCGAAACCTACGTTATGAATATATAAAAATAATATTTAACTTATTTAACCTTAGCTTATTATCTAACTATAATAAACTAATTAACCTAGAAATAAAAATCCATTTATATAAATAGGGACGCTTATTAACTAAGAACTACTACTAGAAAGGAAGTTAGATATACTAAGATTCTAATTACTGAGTACTAAATCTAAATCTATTATACTAAAACTACTTATTAAACTAGGGAGCGCTAGCTATAGCTAGCTCTAAGGAGAATACTTCTATTAGTAAGGTTATACCATTTGTAGAATGAGTATAATTAGTAATACTATACATTATATTCTCTATACTTTAATATTCCAAGACCGATTATAGCTTTGAGATATATATAAGGGCCTATTATCTAGTTAAAGAAGTAATTTTTTATTAAGCTTAATAATATAGTTAATTACTAGATACTAGGTGCTATATAAAGCAATAGGATAAGAAAGATGGGTCTATAGAGAAAACATAGCTAGGGGAGGTAGAATACGCTATAGGTACTCGTAGTATAGTATATAATATATATTGTTAAGTAAAGGTATTAAGAGGTATAGGGGGGGGGGAAGATAATATAATAGAAATAATAGAATATAAGGTAGAGAAAGGATGAAATATAATTATAATACTAAAGGAAATAGATAGCTCTTCTAATAGAATATTAACTATAATATCTAGTATTTAATATAAGTAAATAGTATAGTAGTCTCCTTATATAATAGTCTCCTCTTAACGCGTAGTCTTTTATATACCTCCTGCTCTTATTAGAGGTATCTATACTAAGATAGATAATAAAGGATAAAAGGTAAGTATACTATAGGCTATATTAAGGAGTAGCTGCTTATTTTTATAGCTTATATATTACTTAAAATGTATAGGTACTTTATAAAAAAGATACGTAAGGAGATCCTTTAAAGCTTAAAATTAGTTCTTAATAACTATAATATATTATATTTTAAAGTTTTATCTACTAAGTCTAGTAATAGCTAACTCTATCTAACTTTTATTAAGGTATAAATATACTAGTAAGTACCCGTTCTTACTAGCTACTAGCTAGAGCCCTACTATATATATAGGGGCTACTAATAAGAGCTAATAAGAGCAGTATAGACTAAAAAAGTACTATATAGACCTATACTTATCTAGACTTAGGATAAATTAGCTTAATTCTTTAAAAGACTAATCAGATTTAAGCTTTTAATATATAGGGGTTGAATAGTAGTAAGAGTTTTTTTTTCTCAAGCAGGCCTAGCTTCCTAAAAGGTAAAGATTAACCTTCATAACGGAAGGCATAAGCCTTAGTAATAAGAGAAACTATTAAGGACTCCCCTTTATTTATTACCCCCTTACCCTTATAGAATACTATCCTTTTTTATTTTTATAGACAATCTAATTATAATATTATCTTATCTAACTTAGCCTACGCTTAATATAACGCTATAAGCGTTTTTTTATAATATCTCCTCTTTTATAACCTCTATAACCTTAAGATAAGAAGCCTTGTTAAGCAAACGATCTACTAATAAAGTAATTAGTATATATAGTAAGTAAAAAATAAAAAAACCTATAATTATATATTATATTAGTAGCTATATTGTAAGATCGACTTAAATAAGTATACTAGCTATAAATCTTGGTATTTAGAAGTATTTTATAATGCTTTCCAGAAGGATAATAATAAGAACATAATATCTCTATAATAACCCTATACTTAGTGGTTTAATGAGCTTAATTATAATAATAAGGAGTAGAGGAAGAAATGAATTTCTAAATATAACTTCATATGATATTAGTATTATAGAAATATTAGGAAGCATAATTAACAACTCCCTAACTTAGGAGTAATAACCTACTTATATTAGTCTTAGGGATAAGACTATTTAGGGGGAGACCTAATATTATAACCTATTAGAAGTATATAGACTAGGGTAGCCCTATAGGTACTACTAGCGCCTAGAAGACCTTTATATATAGTATAAGAATAAGTATACAGGTAGCAAAAGGGACGCTAAAACAGCCTGAATAATAGATATTTATAGGCTAAGTAATATTGTGATAAAAGCTGATATATTTAAGCATAAGGGAATACTTTTACTAGAATAAATAATTGAGAAATTGTTGATATTATTGATATTGTTTCTAAGTTACAAATCCTACCCTCGATAAGTAAGGGGTAAGATATTCTGAAACGTCGCTACTAAACAGCTAAATATTAAGCTTATTTAACAGAATCATGCTCAGATCACTAAGTGGTCCGTGCACTATTTTTTTATAGTTTATAGCTATATATATAAGGATTATATATATATATAAGGTTATTAATATTATTAGAATTTACATAGATTTTTAAAGTATTTATTCCTTAAAGGAAATATTATTATGGTTATTATCTTATGTTTTATAGTTATTAAAGTGTTATTAAAGAGATATTATATAGGTATATAACTATATATACTATAGTTATTTATTAAAGTTTATTCAGAATTTATAATATCAGAATAGAAATATTAAAATATACCTTCGGTATTCTTATACCCCCCCGTAAGGTATATATCTATTTATTTATAGCTTATTGTTTATGATATTATTATGTTATATTATGTTATATTATATCATACTCTTTATAGGTTATATACTCAAATATAAAAACTGTTAAAACCCAGTGGGAAAAATAAAGAGAAAATTCTTAGAGTATTATTTATATTAGGTGCTAGTAGAAAAACCTAAAAACCTAAGTCTCATAGGTGTAAAAGGAAAACTAGACTTTTTATTATAGTTTATAATAGGTATTCCAGTGTAATAGTTTAGATCTATAATGCGGTTATCGTTATTTATATTATTAATATTATTGTTATTTATATTATTTTTACTTATTACTTTTGATAGGTTATGAAATTTTATCTTACCCAAGGGCTTTGTTAATATATCCGCAATATTATTACTAGATTACACATAAAAGAGGAAAATCTCTTCTTCAATAACTAGATTCCTAGTAAAGTAGTATTTTATACTATATACTTAGCCTTTTTATGAAATTTAGATTTCTTAGCTAACTTCTGAGCTGAGATGTTATCTATAAGTATTTTAGGCTTTATTAGGCTATTATAGCCTAGTATATTAAGCATAAAGTTTTAGCTATTATATATATATAGAGCCTCTTTTGCTGCATTAGATAAAGCTATATATTCAGCTTCATAGCTTAATAAGGCTACTGTTTTTGTTTATAAGAATAGGATATAATATTTTATAAACCCCAAGTAAATATATGTACTGAGGTTGATTTTCGATCATGACGATCTCGTGCCCAATCTGAATCCGTAAATCCCATTATATTATTATTTATATCCTTATTATAGTTATATATTAAACCGTAATTAGAGAATATATTTATATATCCCTATATTCTATTAAGAGCTATAAAATGCTCTTTAGATGGATTACTACTATAACGGGCATAAGTTATAACCGCTAAAGTAATATCTAGCCTTGTTTCTAAAGCTAGGTATAGGAGTGCTCGGATCTCTTATTGATATTATAATATTTCCTCTTTAGTTGCACAGTTATTAGTTTTATATAACTTTGGACTTTTGTCTATAGGGGTATAAGCCCTATAGACTTCAGTTTTATTATATTTTTTTAAGTATGTTTTCAGTATAATTCAGTTGTTTTATATATAATTGTTTATTTATACAGTCTATTATTATTTCATTTCCTAGGAAGATACTAGGCTCCCCTAAGCATTGAAGTCTTAAATGCTTTTATAGGTTATTATATATATAGTTATAAGTATTATAGTTATTAATAGCTAAATAGCATATCATTAACGTGATAAGCTATAATAGCTCTATAATTATGTTTATTTAATATAAATACTCCTTTATCATAAGGAGAGACTTTAAAATTATACTAAAGTAGTATTAACCGTAGGTGTTTATACCATAGGCGTGGGCTTTATTTTAAGCTATATAAGGCTTTATTTAGCTTGCATATCAAGCTATTATCCGTCGGATTATTATTATAGTTATACATTAATTTATTAGTATTTGTATTATATGAGAGACCAGTAGGTATCCTTATATATAGATCATTATTAATATCTGCGTGAGCAAAAGCAGTAGTAACGTCAAACTGCTTTAATGTATAGTTATATTTTATAGGAAACACCAATATAAATCTATAGCCTTAAGGCCTATAAGTAGTACTAAAAGTCTCAAGGTAATCTATACTAATATCTCAGTTAAAACCTTGAACTACCCAACGGGCTTCATATTATTATTATTATTATTATTATTATTATTATCATTTATATCTTTACTACTATTTTCAGTAGTATTATTATCGAATTGGGATTCGATACATATAGGTAACTCTTTTTGTTAAGTAATAAAGGTGTTTTCTAATATAATAGCGTCTCTCAACTATTACACCTTTTTATTATTTATATTATAAACCTTTTAACTATTAGAGCTATAACTAGTAATAGCTCCTTTTAAAGCTCTAGGATCGAGCTTCTTTATTAACAGATTATAATTTTTATAGTAGCATAAACTACCCTATACCTTTATATTATTTATGTTTGGCTTCCTTTTATTTTTTAACTCGAAAGGAGTCTTATATTTAAAAGCCTTATATAGAGACCTATTATATAGGTATATAGAAGCAAGGACTGCTTCACCCTATAGGTTTAAGGGTAGACTAGAGTTATATAATATAGCCCTGGTCTTATTTATAATAGTACGTATAATACGTTCTATTAATTCGTTAGGTTTATATATATATAGCGGTCTGATATTGTGGATAATACTACTATTTATATATATAGTTTTAATACGTTTATTAGTGAGTCCTAAGCTACTATTCGTATTAAATTCTCTAATACGCTTATTATTATTATTATTATTATTAACTTTAGCCTTAAATTCATTAAAGGCTTTAGTAATAGCTTTAGCTATTTTATATTATAAGAACTTTCCCTATATAAAGCGGGTACATTTATTAATAAATATTATAATCCACCTATAGTGATTATAGGTTTCAGGAATTATAAGTCTATAAAGATTTAAGGCTATATAATCTAGATAATCTAGATCTTTATTATATATTGATTTTTCATTTACCTTAGTAATAAACGCACCCTTAAGGCAGGCTTCACAAGGTAGAAGATTTATTATATTTATAGCCTTAGACTTATTTATAAAGTCATTATTTATTTCAGTATTATCTGAAATATTTTTAAGATATTTATAGCTTATATAACCTAGACGGTTATACTATAGTTTATATAGATCTTTGTTATTATTATTAGTTATAGATTATATATAGAGTATATTATTATTCCTCTTATTTAAGGGGGCTTTATAACCCTAATTCAAGGGTACTTTAAAGAGATAGAGGTTATTAAGCTTATAGCCTGTAGCTATAATACGATCTTTATATATATTATATTATAATAGGCTTCTACTAACTAATCGAGGCTATACCTATATTATCAAGACGACTTTAACTAAGTAAATCAATACCTAGTTTAGGTATATAATAGACGTCTTTTAATATTATTTTATTATCATTAGGATAAATATCCAAATCTTCTTTGATAGAAGAAGTAAGCTGGTTTGCTTTTCTTTTATATAAAAGAGTGTAATTTTTAACTATAAATATAGTAGCAGCAGTATTAATATAAAATATAGTATTAATTTGGTTATAACGCCTTGATCCCAAATCCTTTTCCTTAGTTAAAATACTCTGTTAAATCAAAATACCTAAGGTTATATTATTAGTTATATTATTGTACGGATTATTATGGGATATATTTACGTTTTCAAATTCCTGATTTTCATCAGAATCGTTTAGATCCATAAGATCCACGTTTTGATCAACAGTTTGATCCATAGATATACAAGGGGTCATTAAAGTATTGTCTTAATCTTCTATTTCTTCTATAACCTTTGAGGTAGTTATATTAACTTCCTGGGTAGTAGAAGTAGAAGATTTATTGTTTTTAATTTTATTGTTATTGTTATTTTTATTATTGGATTTATTCCACTATGCTGGGGCCTTTTCGGGTTATAGAAAGGCATAGTTATCCTCAGTATAGCTAGTCTTTTTGCAGTTTTACAATAAAGACCCTTTGGTTTTTCTAAGGTCTTTTAATAATCTTGCTTTTATTATTACTTTTATTGTTATTTTTATTATTATCTTTAATAGTAAAATTTACTGCTCTACCCTTACGTCTTGATTCATCTAATAAATTAGAGATTTGACTATTAAGCGTATAGGTATCCTTATTAGCCCTAAGACCTTGAGTAATAGTAGTTATAAAACTATTATACACTTCATCTAGGCTATTTAATATATATACTATAACTACCTAGTTAGGTAATTTAAGCTTATTATATACTAGGTTATCCGTAAGTTCCTTTATTTTATTTATTTATTCTTCTATAGAGTTAAAATTACTTACAGAAGTATTAAATAACTATTTATAATTTAAGAACTCGTTAGTAAACCCTATAGGCTTATATAGGTCTTTAAGATGTTTCTAAGCCTCGTAGGCTATTATATTATCTTTTATAACCATTAGGGGCCTATCATTATAAAATAGCTATATATAGCTAAGAGCCTTGTTATTTAGATCGATATTATTATTATCTATAGGCTCAGATATGTCTATAGTTTTATCTTTACTAATAGGTAAGGCCTTAATACGTATAGACTAGACTTTATAGTTATTAGATCTAGATAGCTTAGGAAGCTATACTTTTAAATCAGACATTATGATAACCTTGGAGTATAATATATAGGCTCTAATATAGTATAGTTATAATAATAAGATAAGAGAGATATTATATAGCTTAGTAGTATTAACTATAGCTTTGTTATATATTATAGGTTATTATGTTTAAACCTAGAGGTTATGGGTTTAACTCGTCATATTCCTCCTCTTTTAGTCGTCTTTCGAAGGGCCTTTAGGGGTAGGCTCTTTAATAGTTAGAATAATAGACGGTATATAGCCTATATTTAGCCTCGATCGTATTATAGTGTGGATATAGGTAAACCAAGACCTATAGAGGCTTAGGGATATTTATATATATAATAAACTAAAGCAAGGTCGAATAGCTTAGCTAATATATCGTCTTATTTCAAAAGGATAGGTATAGTAGTATAGTTAAATGTTTCAGGGTTTTAAATGTCTTCTCGTAGTAGATATTGATCTCGAAGCTAGTAAACTAGTCTAGCTAGTCTTTCTAGCTCTATATCGGGCGTATAGAGGCTATATCTCTCAAACGAATACCCTAAATAGGTAATCTTAAGGAAGAGAATAGGCTTAAGATATTCATTATAGTATTAAGAAGGCTAGATAGGTGCAAGGTTCTCGAAAGGGTTTAAGCTAGGCTTATAACCTACAAGAATAGGTATATAGGTAGTAAAAGGAACGCTAAAATAGCCTAAATAATATATATTTATACGCTAAGTAATATTATAATAACGGCTAATAAATTTAAGCATAAGGGAATATTTTTACTAGAATAAATTGATTGAGAAATCATTAATATTCTTAATATTATTTCTAAGTTACAAATCCTGCCCTCGATAAGTGAGGGGTAAGATATTCTAAAACGTAGCTACTAAACGGCTAAATAATAAGTTTATTCAGCAGAATCGTGCTCAGATCACTAAGTAGTCCGTGCACCATTTTTTTGTATATTTATAGCTATAAATATAAGGATTATAAATATATATATAAGGTTATTAATATTATCAGAATTTATGTAGAGTTTTAAAGTATTTATTCCTTAAAGGAAATATTATTTCGGTTATTAATTTTATATTTTATGGTTATTAAAGTGTTAGTAAAGAGATATTATATAGGTATATAACTATATATACTATAGTTATTTATTAAAGTTTATTTAAAGTTTATAATATTAGAATAGAAATATTAAGATATACCTTCGGTATTGTTATATATAGGATAATATAGGAATAATAAGCCTTGCTTAGTATAGAAGAACTATATTATAAGTTATATAATAAGAAGATAAGAAGTAATTAGTAGAGTATAAGAAGGAATAATCTGTAATTGATAGAGTATAAAAAGAATAATTAATAAGTAATTAGTTAGTATTACTAACTAATTATAATTACTATTATAAGAAGGTAATTACTTAGGACTAGGAAAAAAGGATATCTAGGACTTATATATAAGATAGACTTAAGCCTAGCTTAAGGATATATTTTTATAGCTCTTTAGTAACTAACTTTATAATTATCCCTAGGATACTCTTAGCTTATCTTATGTTATATATCCCCTTTATAAGGATTATTACTAATTACTATAGCCTTTAACCCCTAATCTAACTTAGTAACGTAGACTAGTAAGATAATATTATTATTATACGTTATCCCTTAGCTTCTATTAGTAGAAACCCTACTATCGGATAGCTAACTATAATAATAAGGGCCTTAAAATACCTACTAAGTTAAAGAATCTATATAATATTAAGTCTTTATACTTAGTACTTAAGATAACTCTATACGTCTTATAGAGATATAATAAATAATTACTTTTTATAGTGAGTAAAGAGCTAGATTTATAATTTAGTTATATTACAATATAAGAGAGAGAGATTACTTAAATTATAAGCTGAATTATAGGTTTATATACCTAAAAAAGGCTACTATAGCTCTAAATCTAAATAAGGTCTTTATTAATCTTAATACTATTAAAATAGCTTAAACCCTAACTAAAAGAGCTATATTTAAACCTATAGTTAAGTAGGTAGCTTAAGAAGTAGAATTTAAGTTACTTTAGTATACTATTTAGGTAGAAAACCCTTAATAAATAGATACTTTGCTAAGAACATAATACTGGTGATCTATCTACAGTGCTATACTAAAGTGCGTAGTTATAGGTGGGTGCGCGGTTATAGGGGGTGCTAACTTAAGGGCTGCCTCAGATAGCTAGCATGAGCCGTTAGGTGATATAGCTTGTTTAGCCATAGATAAACAAGCCACAAATAGCATGGGCTGCAGTAGCTAGGCACGGACGCTTCTAAGCTCTATCTATTAGCTGCTACTAAGTTTTACACGCAATAACTAGTATGCAGGATCATTGTGCAGCATTAGTGTGTAGCATCAGTGTGCAGCATCCAACATGAAGGTTTACTCCCTATAGGTAGATTCCATCGCAATTGCCCGCAGCCCTACCCGCAAGTCACAGATGGCGGCGTTGTGTGTGTGGCAAGGACCAATGGGGCGGAGATTCCGTTTTAGGGGATAATCGTGCTAGGCCCATATTTAGTATATTTAGCCTAGTTTAGTATTAGAGCAGAATCTAGAAGAGATAACCCTGCTAATATATAACTATAACTGCTCTAACTATAAGGCTAGTTCTAGCTCCTACTCTGAGGTAATTATGAAGTTCTATTAAATCTATTAAGTTCTATATATTATAGGTATCTAGGAAGCTAAAATCCCTTATTATAATATTTTTAAGCTATTATAACTTAGTAGTAGGTTATTATAAGCGTTATTATAGTATTATTAGTATAGATCTTTAATAATATCTTATCCCTATATAACCTTGTTTATTACCCCCCCCCTATTAATAACTAATAATATAGCCCTATAGGTATTAATATGGCCTAGTGCTAAGCTAAGATTATTATTATAAGATATTATATATTAAGACTAGTAACTCTAGAGATGTCTAACGCTATTAGCTAACTAATCAATATTAAGGAAGCTAATATTATAGATAACTAATATAAGCTAACTACGCTATAGAATAGTATTTTAATTATAATAAACTCTATTATAATAACTAGAGAGCAGTCTAATATACCTATAAACTAATAACTAATCCTATCCTATAAATTTCTAGATACCTATAAGTAGTATTTAACTTTACCTATATAACTATATTAGAATCCTAGATAACTATCTAACTCTAATACTAGTATAGATAAGCTAATAATATAGCTAAAGGCTTACTATCTTAAAAATAGTTTAGTTAAAGTAGATTAATAGATAACTAAGAACCTAGCTAATATATTATTTATAACTCCCTCTAATAGTAATAACGCTACTAATCTCACCCTTCTCATATTAACGTATAGTATATTTAATAGTTTTATTACTATATTAAGATAGCTAACATAATTAAAATAGGATCTTAAAAAGGTTAGATATAAACCTAGATAACTTCCTATCTCTTAAGTCTTTAGAGTAATTAATATATAATATAAAGGTATAGTAGTAATATACCTTAATAATATCCTATATCTAGTTAATATTATTAATAAAGCCTCTAATAATACTATTAATCGTTCTAATTTAGCTATTATAGAGAGCTCCCTAAAAGAATAATTCCTATCTAGAGTAGTAGACTAAGGAATTAATAACAATAATATTAATATAATAAAGTAGAAGGATAACGAGGCTTTATTAGCCTACTATAACTAAGTACAATCCCTACTATATTAAGCTAGTTATAAGGATATAAGTAACCGAGTAATACTTATAAGACCTAAGGAGACTATTCCTATTAGGGTTATTTATTAGTTCGTGCGAGGATTAAAGGATACTAACCTTTGTTAGTAGGTAGTAAGTATATTAGTAATAATATTAAGTAGTCTTAAATCTACTTATCATATTATCTAAGATATCCGCTAGATATTAGAAGAATGAGAAGCTAAGGAATAATATAAAGCTAAATAACACCGGTCTTAGATCTTAAAAGACTTAGTTACCTAATAAAACCCTAGCTAAGGAGTAGACTGGATTTTAGTATAATAACTAGCTTATATATATCTAAGTTACCTAATATAGGCTAACTACGGTAGTTACTATTCTACCTATCTAGTCATAACGGTCCTATACCTATATATCCTACCTTATAATATACATATAATACCCGCTTATAGCTATAGGAGATATTAATTATACTTATATAATAGAAATTATAAATAGAACTATTAATTGCAGTCTAATAGTAATTAGTAATAAGGATATAATAATCCTAGGCCCCCTCCCTATAACTTATATAATAATGCTACTTACTATTAGAACTAGTGATAGTCCTACTAGCCCTAGAATCGTAGAGCCTATTAAGGGGGTTGTAATATAGGAATTAACTTTACCTAAAAAGATACTAATTTTACTAAGTTACTAGATCAGAAGAAGTCTACTAACCTATGAATAAATAGCTTAAACCTATTATAAGATAGGGAAGTTTACTATATTACTTATAGATAAATTAGATATTAATATCCTCATTATCTAGAACTACCCCCGAAGCGTCTATTACTATAGGAATAAACTATTATAAAGGCTTTAATCTTCCCCTATAACTATAGCTTTATAAGACGTATTTAACTACTAAGAGGTATTATAAATATTTATTCTATATAATTATCCTTCTTTTATAAGTTTAATAGTAAGATTACTCTTATTATAACCCTAGATAACTCTGCTTATAACCTATAGGATTGTATTAATATTATTATTAGAGGGTGCTATTATAAATTCACCCTACTAGAAGATATATCTTACCTAGTAACTCTATTAACTAATTAGGAGGAATCTCATATTTAGGAAGAGGTTAAGCCCTTAGGTATTATAGATCAATCTAACTAGGTTACCTTAATTCTAAAAATTATATATAATAAATCTCTAAAACTAGATAAGAGAGTTTTAAAAATTAATATAATAATAGCTTAAGCTAGCTTATTAGACTCTTAGAAGAAGTAGATAGATATAATATTATAACGCCTAGCTAGCTATATCTAGCAAGTTATAAAGGTAACTAAGCTAACTAAGGGGAAGGCTATATAATAAGCTAGAGTTAGTAAGTAAGGTTGTTTAGCTAGAAGTATTAACTAATATTATTAACTATATAAATAGCTATTAGCCTTATACTAGTCTGAGACTATAAAAGCTATTATATCTAGACTAAATAGTATTAATCTTAGGACTATTATAAGTTATTAGGATTAACTACTTAGGCGTATTACCTATATTAGCAAGGGGAAGTATATATCTTCTAATCTAGATTAACTACTTGAGCTAGTTCTATTAGGGTTAACTTATAAAGATAGCTATAGCTAGGGGAGCGATCCCTTAGTTAGAGGTATAGATAGATACTATTAGGATACCTCTATAAGTTATCTACTAAGATACTAGAGGAGTATTTATATCTATTAAGTTTAAAACTATAATAAAAGTATAATAAGCTAAAATAATACTAGCCCTAGCTAAGTCTTATAAATTAGTAGGTATAATTAAAACTTACATCGAATTAGTTATTAACCTTATTATAAAACGAATACTAAATAGATAATTACCCCTAGAGGACTAGGACCTATATTATATAGAAGTGCTTTAGAATATAAATAGATAATAGATATTAACTATAGGATATTCCCTAACTAAGATTCTAATAGGATAAGAGATAACTAGTTTAACTATTAAACTACGAAGCTATAATAATATTCTATAGCTAGAGGAACAAGCTAACGCTGCGGTTACCTATATTACCCGCATAGACTATAAGAGGAGAGTAGTAATAAGCACCTAAGATGCCTAGAACGCCGCACGATTAGCTAAGCACGAATAACGCTTAACTACCCTACTAAAACATTAAGAAGAATAAGCTATAACCCTTTTAGCATATATAACTTCTTAAACGAGGATCCCCATATCAGATATTATCGCTTATTAATATTATTAGGTGCTACTAGGAGGTAGGTAGACTATAATATTCCTAGACCTAAGACGCGAGGCTCTAAGAATAGAGGCTAAAAAGTAACATAATATATTACCTAGGAGAAATATAATAGCCTAGCTCTATATACTTAAGATAATATCACTAATAATAAATCCTCTATACTTAAATTTAATAGTAATCTAAATAAAGAACTAGGTGAGAATATATTAAAATAAGCTTAAAAGGTAATAAGGGTCATACTAGTTTAGTTAACTAATCTTATTTATTCTAGAAAAGTAGTAGAATATATCTTTATTAAAAGTATAAAAATTAATATTAAATCCTAAGCTAAGAAGCTTATTTCTAAGACTATTATTACTATTTCTAGTAATCTAAATTATTAAAAGATGAGAGGAGTAATCCTACCTAATAGAGAGCTAATTAATAAGATAATATTATAAGTATTTACTATATATATTATTACTTTTAATAACTAATAGCATTATCTATTTAGAAGTTATAAGGATTTAATAGAGATATTAGGTATAATAATAGTGTTTATATATTACCTCTAAGAAGACCTTACCCTTACTAATTTAGCTATTATAGGAGTTTATATTATAAAACTTTATTATAATATATACTAGAGCCCTTATATTAGAACTAAGAGAACCTTTATTTATCCCCTAGAACTAGCAAAGGATATTATAAAACCTAAGATAATAAAGCCTAATCTAAACCCTAAGAGATCTACTACTAGGACCCTAGTTCCTCCAATTATTACTTTACTAAGTCTGATTATTATTAATAAACCTATTAGGGAGATTAAATATAATAAGCTGATTATAGCTAGTAAACCTAAAGGCAAGAATAAACTAGAACCCTAGCCTAATTTAACTATAGAATAACTTATAGTAATTCCCTCTATTATTATAATAACTAATAAAGAAATAGAATTACTAACTAGTAAGTTAACTTATACTAGCCTAGTATTAAAGCTTAGATTAAGATTTAGCTAGTTTAACTTTCTAATATATAGTTAGTTCTTCTAAATAGGAACTATATCTACTAAGCTAACTAATAGTACTAATATAGCTATCCCTCTAAATATACTTAATTAACTAAAAGCACCTACTAAGCTAACTAATACCTAGGATTTAGCTATTTCTCTAAAGATATTTAAGTAACCTAATAAACTTATAGTAGTAGATAATAGTATTAATATTACTAAACCTCTAAAAGCCCTTAATAAAGTTAAGAACTATATTTGTTTAACTAAGAACAATAATTTCGCAGCCCCTCTATTATTATTTAAGTTAGGTAGAACTTAACCTAGTAATAGTCTTAGTTCTAAAAGAATCCCTTTTAAATTTAAATTATCCTATTATAAAGCTAACTATCCCTAGGATATTAATAATAATAAGCCTCTTAACTAGCTAGATATTAGCCCTAATATAATAATAATAAAAATAGTATAAGATTTCTTACTTAAGTCTATTAATAACTTTAACTATAGGGGATTAGAGGTTTCTATTATTAGAACTAAGGAAGGATTTACTAAGGATGAGAAGATTAAGATTTAAATCGAAGCTAATAAGGTAATTAGATTAGCTCTAGCGGAGTATTAGACTAGGATCAAGCTCTATTAGATATAAGAGGTTATACTAGACTAAAGTATAAACTATTTATTAGGAAAATATAAATTTATTAAAAGAGGTTAGATAAATTAAGGAGCTTAAGGTTATAAGAACTATTTTATTATCCTTAGTAACTACTACTCTACAGCTCTATAGAAGTATAAATTAACAACTAGTAGTAGTTCTATATTAAAGCGAGGAAAGTTCTTTTAATTAGTTAAATATATAGTAAATAACCTAATAGGGGGGAGGATAAGAATTAAAAATAGGTATCAAGATTCTTTGCTATAGAATTATAATAGCAGGATCAAAAATTAGGATTTAGAATAGCTTTAAGTAGTTAGTATTAGCTTATTTCTTTTTTTCCTTTTATTAATGCTATTAGGGGTGATAGAGTTATAGGTAGATATATATATATAGCAAGGACTAATAGGGCGGAGATTCCGTTTTAGGGGATAACCATACTAAGCCCATATTTAGCATATTTAGCCTAATTTAGCATTAGAGCAGAACCTAGAAGAGATAACCCCGCTTATATACAACTACACCCGCCCCAACTGTGAGGCTAGTTCTGGCGTCCTACCTTACCTACCTACCTGGCAACCGCCACTTGCAGCCTTGCCGCCGCTCCCAACCATGCCGCGTTACCTCACACACCACTAGCAACTTTAAGTAGTCGCCAAAAGCCACCCCACAAATTCCTCCGAAAATGCCATCACCGACCTAATAGCCAATCCATACAGCGAAAACCGTGACTGCCTCAATGATGGAAGCGCTCAGCCTCATTCGACCCGATCCGAGACTGCATCCCGTCCCTCAGCAAAACGATCGTTGACTGGGTTATGCATTCCTTCTAAGCGCCGTATGTTCTCTCTTCCCACTTGATCCTCGTGGACCTACCGCGTAGCAAACTGTTACTGACAAGGCCTCCAAGCGGCCAGCAATCCTCGAGTCCTCGAATCCTCTAATTGACATCGCCTACATGGATACCGTCGCAACATCAACCCCCCCCCCTCCTACTACTCCACCGCTACACGAGAAACCGATCGAGCTCCAACAAGACAAATAATGGCGCCGTGAGTTGTTCCTCCGCTTCCCTCCTGCCGCTCTCGCAATAGCACTAACTGAGGTGCTGCGCAGAAGGCCACCGACGGGGGACTCTCCCGCATCCCAGCGTCACGGTGAACGCATGAGAGCAAAACAAACATGACGGCGACAGAGCGTACCAAGGCACCACTCCTATCGATAAAGCCGATAGCGATCCCAGAACGCAGCCTCCGCTACCCCTGGAGGGAGGTTATTGCAGCATCGGGCATGCTAGGTAAGATCAGGCCTCGAATCAGTCCCTGTCGTCGAGTATTGCTAACGAAAGGACTCAGTTACTTCAATAAGGCGCACGAAGTCCCCCCAAGGAACGAACATGACCAAGGACGTCTCAACACACGGAAAAGTTCGAAGCGGCGCTGCACATCCCTATCCCAGACCTACTAGTAATCTCCCCGTCTCCCTTACGACTTGAGCTGCAAAAGCCGCAACGCTCCGTCTCGCCCCAGCTCGCCCTACCAAACCTCGACTTATTCAAAGCTATAGTACGTAGGAGTTCCTGGGCGACAGGACCGAGCCCCCCGTCTCTCAAAGGCCACATCCTTTGGGTCATAGCAAAGCAGGCGGCCTGCTTCCAGTGCCTCGCCAATCTGATGCCTATTGTCTTACGCTTAGGCAGATGGCTCCAAAGCACCAACGTTTCCACCTCATCCATCCATCTATACTCTAGCTACTGAACCGGATGCGGGAACACCGCAAAGCTTTATGGGCATAGCGAACCGTTTGCTAAACACTCATCCTCTCGTCCATGTTCCTGCCACGTCCTCAGCTGCTGGTCGTGTATAGATAGTATCTACCCGTTCGGCCCGTTGCATACTGCGGCCGCTGCAGCTACAATCTTGGTCGGGCTATTCCAATACCAACAGGTTTTCGACCAGAAACGCCATGCTCTAATGTCCTAGTCGCAAAGCCTTCTAACTCCATTCCCGCTGGAGATTTAGTCCTCTTCAGAATACCCCGGCCCCCGTACCGCTTGACCGCACCGCTTGAGGGCATGGAGCCAACAGCTTAGCTACAGTTCCCTGCGGCGAACACTAGCGAGAAGCACAATTCAATGTCGCCCTCGGCCGAACACGACGCGGGCACAGATCTCAGACGCGGGTTTGATGAACACGGCGATGCAGGAAGGATTGCGGGGCAGTCAATCTCCCATATGACTGCCTGAGTGAGATTCCTCGTCATATAGTTTCCGTCGCCACGGCCATCGCTATTGGAGTCGCCGCTGCTGCTGCGCTATCTGGACCGATTTTCCTCGGGCATTTATATCTCTACTCGGCCGCCCTGCTCAGATGTCTGTCGTTGCTCTTCGGACTTGTTACTTATATGTTACGGAGATGAAGCGCACGCCTAAAAGGGTTGCTTTCTTCCAGCGGGCAGGCGATCGTCGGGCAAGCTTATAGACATAGCCAGTGGGCCCAGAGACAACGGAGTCTCGGGTAATTAGAAATAGGCAAGCCGTGGTTAGCTGCAGCGTCCCGTACTCAATTGTTGCGTCTTAATGACCTGTTAAGTTCTCTCTATTCCGCGAAATCTCTCTCTCTCTCTCTGCTGCGATAACGATACGCACGCTGCGCCGCGGGGGTGCCCGGCATCGACAGCCCGGGCATCCTCGTTCAAGGTCGAAGTACCGTTGGCCTTGGAGATAGTGGCGCTGAGATGGGAAAAGATAATGCTCCAGGCGAACAAGAGTCACGAAAGGCCCAGCATTTGGGGCGCGTGCCCCGGGCGTGCAATACGAGGTCTTCGCCAATTGAGCGTCTACGACACGAGTCCGTGTTTCTCATCTCTGTCATTACCTGCTGGTATTAATGTGGTACCTCCCACCTTTGAGCCGTCTTCGCGGAGGACCTTGGGGACGTCGTACTTGAAGACGGGGAAGAAGGCGCTGAGGAACATGGGGATGATGAAGGCGGCCCAGGTGCTGCGGGAGATGGTGTATATGTTCTTGGGGAGGGGGACGAGGGAGTCAATGACGGTGCCGAAGTTGAAGGACCCGAACCAGTAACGAATCAAAGTTTATCAATACTATCACATCATCACCACATCCTGTCCATCTGCTTGTCTACACCTGCGTCCAGACTCACGCATGCGCACGCGCACGCGCACGCTCACGCTTCACTACCCTGCAACGAGATTCAGGAACGATAAAATATCCACCCGCCGCCTCCGCAGTCAGCGATATCAACGAGGTGAACTCAAGCAGCCAATTTCTCTCCACGTTCCCTATCGAACCGTACATCCACTCGACGCTTGGTCTTGACCACCGGAGCGGGCTTCTATTAGAAATGCATGACCAGGTTTCATTGATCGAGCCCCTGGCACTAACAAAAAAGAAGAGCCCGGAGACAACGTATAGGCGAAGAAGCGGACGGGACGGATAGAACAAGAAACAAGTGTGTCTTCCTACCTGCCTCTCTCAAGGTGCGTGGTAGCCTTCTTATGTTATCCGTTCCTTGCTAACGCGAGCCCTGCTCCCATGATACAGACCACAGCAATGGCGAACAAGAACGATACGAATCTCGGCGAGCTCGACGACAGCATACCCAAAACATTCCCCAGGCACAGACAAGGAGCCATTTCCCTATATCATCACCTTCACTACGAACTCGTTAATCCAAGCAAGCGAGAGGGTCGTCTTCATCCACCGTCACCTAAGACCTTTCTTTCCCAACATATGCTTGGTCATTGAGACGAGCGTGGATTGCTACACTAACAGAGACTCCGAGTATAGTTGCAACAATCTCGTTCACACCCCACCCATCTTAGCCGCTCTCTATGGCGGTCCTCCCACGAGAGGCGACTGGTCTGTTTGGTACCCTGGTAAGCGCCCAACCCCATTATCATCGCCCTTGACTCTCTAACTGATTGCTGTGTTCCAGTATGGACGCTAGTGTTATGAAAGGACTACCTTATGGTCGACCGGACGGCAAGATGGTCGACCACGCTCTCTTCATCCACCCAGATCGCGACCCAGACCCGAGAGTTCCCACGGCGATGAAGGATTGCCGCAAGGTTGCTGAACATCGTGAACCGCACTAATTTTGACGCAGTTGCTATCGCGTTATCGCCTTTGTTACTGAGGCGAGATGATGTTTGGGGAAGGCTACGAAGGTCGATGCTCAGACGGCAGTCTGTCACACCGCCCAGAAGAAGTTTCTCGAAACACAGCTAGCGGGGCTATATGTAAAATGTCGCCCCCGCCTCGCATATCGTGGACAGGTCTGGAACGTTGATGGCGACTACCTGCACCTGTAATAAGACTGTTCGTCCCTGCCATTCTTCTATTTCCGCAGACATGGAACTAATACGCGCAATTGCTTGGCAGGTACTTTGGCAAGAACTCGAGGTTGGTCTTATTAATACGCCTTTGCCAACGCTCCAGATCGTGGCGATCGTACGCCTCCTCTCTATACCTGAGGATGGTAGGACGGTGGCCGTTCCGGGGGCTGGGAACACGGGATGTGGCTGCGATAGGTGAGCTAGACTACCACTCACTTGCCTCACGGTGCTCTAAGTGCTCTCGTTTGATCCGAGGTGAGACGTTCACAAGGTCCATGCAGCGACATTCGGGTGCAGGTTGGTAACGTGTTGAGTAGTAGCAAGCTGCGCACCATGTTAAATCGTCTCGATCCGTGCTCCAGCCGAGGCTGGATGAAACGGCGGCGCTGAGATATACAAATCAAGGAGCAGCGAAGGCAACCACATTTTCCCTTGAAAACTGCACCTTGGCGGGTGAGAGAGACAGCCACTGGGACTCTTGCTGGTGTGGTATGAAGAAAGAACCAACTTCCATCCCTCAAATCACCAAGTTGAGCGAGGCTGCGTATTACCGCACCGAGGTCCCGGCTAGCGTCCAAGGGAGGGCCAGCAGGGCGAGACGGTCCCAGAGCGTGGTGAAGATGGCGGTAGAAGGCGAGAATTGGAAGTGGGACTGTATATACTGTCGTATGTGTGGTGCTTGTAGCCTGGGGTGGTAGTGTTTGATTCCTGAAGACGTTGAACTGGTGAACGCCCTATGCCTGGGTTAGCAGCTGGCTTTGGACTGAGATATTCCACGTGCGACTTGGAGTACTTAGTTCCCAAACTATGAGTTATTTTTCTGAAGCTGCTAAAGCTAGAACTAGTCGTCCAACCAGAGAACCGCGAGCTACTAACTCTTAATGCGTTGTAGCTGTTAGATTCCAGCTAGTACTGAAGTTGCAGCGGCTGTAGCCTTCTTGTTGTTAGGCCCGAGAAGGAATGCATTAGCTGACATGGGAGCTTCTCAGCGTACTTTGTCACTTATAGAGTTGAGCAGGTCGGCAGACACGACCCAGATGGCAGACATGGCCTCGAGATGCTTCCAGGCGACACGCGGGAAGAGAATGGATATCTCGGACCGGACTGCCGATATAGGCAGAACGGTAAGATGTAAGATGGGTGTCGAAGGTGCGGCGACGCTGGAACGAGTCTTTCCAGTCAATCCAGACGAGTAGCGGTATTCGGCATCCATTTAAGCCTATCTAGGCAGGCACTGCTGCGCAAGCTATAATACCACCTGGAATAACCCTTCCGCTAGGCGTAGGGGACCTACCTAAGTACTCCTCCTAAGCGCGATATTATTATAGCGCTCACTCTAATAACAACACATAACGCGTAATATATAGCAACCTCTCAGCAGCATAGCGCGCACGCTTTTAGAAGTACTTATAGCTAAAACGCGCACCTTTAGAATATTCTAAAAGCGTGCGCGCTATGCTGCTAAGAGGTTGCTATATATTATGCGTTATATATTATGATATATAGGGTAGAAAAAAGGATATAGGAGATGCGCTATTCAGGAGGGTGACTTGCGCTAGAAAAATCTAGCGCCTAGAGGAGGGTGTTACGCCTATAAACGGCGCCGTATCGTAATAAGCGGGCTGCGCGCGGTGTATTATTAGGCTATATACAGGTTAGAGGCGTTACGCGCGATGCGAGGGCTTTATATATAAAGGTATATAATAGGAGCGTAGATTATATTATAACTAGGTATAAGAATAGCTTTGCTTATATAACTATAAATAATATACTTATTTAACCCCAGTTTCTAACCTCTCACTATATATAGGGTCCTTATTATTATATAATAGTATAACTTATATAACTTATATATCTTTATAAATCTACATCGCTTATTATAGTAGTTATTAGAATAGCGAATCCGCTAGTATATACTTATCTAATATAATATATACGCTATATAGACTTAATATATTTCTAAGGAGCTTATAGAGTTACTTATAGTTATAGCGACTATGCTATAGGATATTGGGGTAATAAGGCTTTAAGATAAAGCTATTATAGATTTTTAGTATAAGATTATAAAGCTATAGTTAGCATAGTAGAAAAAGCTTTAGGAGAATAAGATTCTTTAGGTTTAGTTATAAGAGGCATATAGGATAACCCTAGTACTACCTAAGGTTAATAATAGTAATAGAGATACTTTATCTCTAATAGTACTACTACTAATAACGACCCTAGTAAGCCTAGCCTATCTATACTTTAGAACGCGGGAGGTAAGCTTAGATATTATAATAATAAACGCCCTCTTAATTAGGGAGCCCGCTACTATACCTAAGCTAGGTATAGACCGTTTTAAGGACTTTTAGATAAAGTTCTTATTATAGTAGTTATTAGAATATTGAATCTACTAGTATATAATTGTCTAATATAATATACGCGCTATATAGACTTAATATATTTCTAACAAGCCTATAGAGTTACTTATAGTTATAGTAACTACGCTATAGGATATTAGAGTAATAAGGCTTTGAGATAAAGCTATTATAGATCTTTAGTATAAGATTATAGAGCTATAGTTAGCTTAGTAAAAGAAGCTTAAGGAGAATCAGACTCTTTAAGCGTAGTTATAAGAGGTATATAGGATAACTCTAGTACTACCTAAGGTTAGTAATAGTAATAGAGATACTTTATCTCTAATAATATTACTACTAATAACTACCCTAGTAAGCCTAGCTTATTCACGCTTTAGAATATAAGAGGTAAGCTTAGATATTATAATAATAGACGCTATGCTAATTAGGGAGCTTATTACTATACCTAAGCTAGGTATAAACCGTTTTAAAGACTTTTAGATAGAGTTTCTAAAGGATTACTACTTAAAGGCATTTATAAATTAGATTATATAGCTAATATAAGTATAAACAGCGCTTATGATATATAGAGTTACTCTTAGGGATAACTTAACCTATATAGAGGATCTCTATATAGCAGCTAAGATATATAATAATATTATAGAAGGATTACTATTACTTATAGTATATATTTAGAGTAGCTCTAAGATATAGGAGACTCTTTTATATCAAGGTATTAGGGGCCAAGGGCCACGGTTATATCAAACTGATAGTAGAAGCACCCAAAAGGTAGGTCTAGTATTGCTATATTACTTTTGCTTGCTTCTTCTAAGATCCCTCTTTTTAGCCTTTAGCAAGTACTTGCTAAGTCTTTGCTATAGAGGGTTCTATACCCTAGACCTATAAGCCTCTCTATCCTTTTAGCCTACGCTAGCTGAGGTATCCCTAGCTTCTCTAGCCTAGGTATCTAGTCCCTTATAATTATCCCCCTTCTAATTATAGTAGTCCCTATTATAAGGTTAGGTATTATAGGTCAGCCCTCTATTATTATCCCTCTTAGCTATCTAGGGTAAGCCCTAGGTCCTTTATTATTATTACTATTATCTAGCGTAGTAGTAGTTTGCTATATATTTACTAAAGGGTAATAGAGCCCTTAGAGTTATAGATATAGTAGCTAAGCTTATAGTCTTATTCCTTATAGTTCCTCTCCTTTTAAGCCCCCTTTTTACCCTCTATCTAGGGTTACTCTAAAGGGATCCTATTACTTTCTTTTAAAAGAGAATAGTTATTCTTATAATAATAGATTTATTTTCTAGCTATTTGCCCTTTATCTAGTAAATACTCTCTTATATAATACCCTTATAATAACTTCGTTTTTTATCCTATTATCCCCCTTCTAAATAGGCGTGTAATAAGGCTATTAAGTAGGTTAGATAGCAACTACTATTACTAATTTACTATATCTACCTCCTAGTAAGTAGTACCTGCTATAGTATATAATTACTATTCTTACTATCTAAAGTTATAGCTACCTCTGCGATTATTTAACGAGGCCTCTTAGCTATTTATAAAATAATAGCTTTTTTCTACCCTAGGGTTAGTTCTTTTTCCTCCTTATTATATTATATTATTTAATAACTACTTTTATATTTCTTAAGTCTATTATTAAGCCTTTATAGACCCTTCATAGGATCCTTCCTATCCTTTAATACTTCTATAATTATTATAAGTACTAAGAGCCTTATTTGCTAACTCCTCGCTAAGTATAGCCCTACTAAGTCCGAGCTTAGTAATAGCAACTATTAGTATAACTAGGCGGGTAGTCGCAAGCCTTATATTACCTATATGCTATAGCTCCCTAAGAATACCTAGGTTATCTAAGCTTATTATTATAATAGTAACTATATATATGAGTTATACTAGGTTCGTAGTATTAAGTGCTATAGGGTAAGTTTAGTAATTATTTAGGGAAGGTATAGGCTAACTTTTCCTATTTCTAGATCCCTACTTATCTTATTAGTACTATTTATTTCTATTAGAACTAGGTTAAGCATTATACCTATATAATTACTACTAGTTAGTATTAATAGCATGAGATCTTCTATATCTTTATAGCTATAGAGCAGGGGTAAGAGCTTCTCTAATACCTCTATAACTAGTTAGTAAACCCTACTAGCCTTAAGCCTAGTACTAAGAACTATGATAACTAACTGCTTGCTATAGGTATAGAGGAGAGTGCAGCTTCGCACGCCTAGGTATATCTATAGGTTTTGCTTAAGGTAGGTTTTACTTTATAGTTAGTCTTATCCTTTTATTATTCTAATATATATTCAAAGGCGGCTCGCTAAGCTAAGAATAGGGTTTTATTTAAGGAGATTATTATATAGCTTAATAATACTCTTCCTACTTACTTATATAATAAAACTTATATCTTTAAGTAGGCTACCTTTCTTAATAAGCTTGCTAATAATCTAATAATATAGCTCTTAAAGAGCGATATCTATATATCTATACTTCCCTTATAGGAGCCCTTAAAGATTTAGCGTTCCTATATACTTTATAATACTTATTACTAAGCTCTTATTACTATTTTTAAGGTTATTAGTAGTAACCCTATGCTTTAACCTAATTCTTATAAGAAGGTTAGCAAAGACTTAGCAATAGCTTATTAGTACTAGGTTAGTAGTAATAAGGAGGATAAGTCCTTAGGTGCGGAGGATAGTAACTCTAATAATACTATAGAGAGCAATAGTTAGGGTAGTAATAGTAGTATTACTAGCAATAGCTCAGAGGGAGAGAGCGAGGGTAGTAATAGTAGCGATGAGAATGATAATAATGAGTAGTGGTGCTAGTAGAACTTTGGCGAATATGCAATGGACTTCTAAAGGGGTATAAGGTTAGATACCCATAGGTTTTATATTGCTTTTATAGGGGGGGGGGGTTTCTTCTCTTAGCATTCTAGCTATTCTTATAGTTAATTAACTTTTCTTATTGCTCTATATTACTTATGATCCTACTTATAATATAACTTATACTACTATTTCTTAAATCAAGCGAGGATTTATAAAGCGTTTACTAGGTGTTCTTCAGGTTCCTAGGTATTATACTCTACTAGCTAGCCCTTCTACTTAACTAAATATAGGGGGCTTATTAGCGCTTCCCTCTATAATATAATATCCTTAACTTCCTTTTCTTTAGGGTCTTCTTTAAGGTCTAGGAGCTACCCCTTAGTAAGCTTTTAGTTATACTATAGCTTAAGCAAAGTAATAGATAAGATATTATACGCTCTACTATACTTCTCTAGAAGTTATACTTTATAAGTATTAGAGCTTATAACTGCTATAACTAGTATAGGAATAAATTATAGGGCGAGCTTTTGCTAACCCTTTGCAAAATAGAAGTTCTTTATTAAGAGTCTTATAATATCTCTAATATTATATAATTATACTTTCCTTTTAGTATTTGCATTCTTAGCTTATACCTCTATTATATATCGCTAGTTCTTAGCTATCCTTTAGCGAAGCTTTATTAGCTTCTTAAGTCTTTTATTAACCCCTTAGGTCCTGATCTTAATATTTAGTAAGTAGTAGTTAATTACTTAAGGGTAATATCCCATAAGAGCCTTAAATAGGGATATACTAATAGTAGCATATTTGCTATTATTATATGAGAATTCAGCTTTAACTAATTATATCGCTTATTAGTTATATAAGCCTTTGCTCAACTTTATAAGGTATATAGTTAAAGTTTAGTACGTTCTTTTAGTCTAGCTATCTATTTATAGATACTATGCTATAGAGACGCGCCCTTCTATATCTCAGGCCTTATTCTAGTCTCGCTAGAACTAACTAGTAATTAGTTTATCTTAATTACTAATAATAGCTTTAGGCATGCTATATTAGCACTTAATCTCTTAGTATAAGATTCTTACTAAACCTACGGCGTCTAGTCGCTTAGTTATTACTAAGAATTATATTATTTTAATTATCTAGTATATAACTACTAGAATTATATTATAAATAACTCTATTATCTTAGCAACTTTCTAGCAAGCTAGTTAAGAAATCTAAGGAAATCTATTAGAATAGGTATACTAGTAGTTCTAGTATTTATAGCAGCCTATATAGCTTATGCTATAGTATATATATCTCTTAATAGCGCGGGCACTTAGCAACGTATTACTATATATCCTCTATTAAATATAGCTAATAAAACTTTCGCAAGATTAGTTTAGCTATCTTATTTACCCCTATATACCCTAATCTAGGTATATTATAGTAGTTCTTTAGGATTTTATAGCAGAGGGATCCCTCTTCTAGGATAATAAGCCTTCTTCTAAACTAAAGGATGTTATTCTTATTAAGTTAGTATCCTTAGTATCCCCTAGCATCTTAGCAAACCTTAGCTATAAGGTCTCTATAGAAGTAGTCTTTAGCCTATAGTCCTCTAACTATCTATTTAAGATCTATGCCTAGTTATAATATATAAGCTATTTTATCCTAAATAATATATAAGCTATTTTATCCTAAATAAGCTCCCTTATTATAATATATAAGATATACTATTCTAGTATAATAACCCCAGCTCCCCCTGAGTCCTCTAGCATATTGCTATTCTCTCGTGGAGCAGTTAGTATAATAATTATGTATACTTTTGAGCAAGTAATAGCGCTAATATATATACTTATATATAATAGCTTATTAATACCCTTTGTGGGGTGGTGCTAACTTGATGGTGAGGATCCCTTAACGTTAGAGCTAGCCCTCTATCAAGGTTCTTATATACTTTGCTAGATAGCTTGGATATAAGTTTTAGTAATAGCTATAGTTCTTTTAAGCTTAGCGATATATTAGTAATCTGCTGCTAAAAGCTAGCTAATAAGCCTAAGCTTCTTTCTAAGGGTAGGAAGTATATTATCCACCTTAGCATCTTCTACTATATAGTTAGAGCGATATAATAGTCTATCTGCTGGATCAGTAACCCCTAACTTATACTAGATTTCAAAGTTAAATACTAATAAGTAGTAAACCTATTGCGCGAGCTTTCTGCAAATATCCCGCGCAAGCGTAATAAATACTCCCTTTAGCACTACGTAGTCTATAAGTACTAGGAATTTCTTAACGAGTCCTTATAGGTATTACGCCTAGTAATCTAGGCTTTTTATAATAATAAGGAGTTCTTATTGCTCTATAGCTTAGCGCCTTTCTATATCTAAGAGCTTCTTTGACTAGAACGCTACTAGGTACTAGACTATGCTATACTTCTATAAGAGCATGCTAAATACTATCTAAGTAGATATATTACTCTCAACCTTAGTTTCTCACGCTAGGTTATAATATCTCAGTATTAGGGCTTTAGCAAATGCTCTCTAAAGTATCTCAAATATAGTTTATATCTCCATTATCTAGATAAAGGCTCCTGACTTTATGCTATTTTAGCTTCCCTTAAGCGCGCTATTTATAGGGGCTGTAATATAGGAATATCGTATAATAAATTTATAGTAAAAGTTATAGAAGCTAAGGAATACTTAGATATCTCTAAAGGACTTTAGCACTAGCTATTTAGTAACTACTTAGACTCTATCTAGGTCTATCTTAATACTATCTTAGGTATTATAGAACCCTAGAAAATCTACTTCTATCTAATAGAAGTTATACTTCTTTAGTTTTATAAATAGCTTAGTAGCCCTTAGGGAGCATAGGATAGTATAGAGGTTCTCAGTATGCTATTCCCTTATATCTAAGTAGATTAGAATATTATATAGGTATATAATATAATAGGTATCTAAAAGGTTAGCGAGTATTTAGTAAATATACGCCTAGAAAGTTGCTAGGGTATTTATAAGCCTAAATAGCATTATAATATATATAAAATACCTATATTATATTCTAAATGCTATTTTCTACCTATTTGCTTTATTAATTGCAATTTAGTAGTATACCTCGCTTAAGTTAATCTTAGAAATAAACTTTACTCTAGCGAGTCTATTTAGAAGTTTGCTAATTAGTAGTAGAGGGTATTAGTTTTTTATTATAATTTTATTTAATCCTCTATAATCTAAATATAGTTATAGGCTTCTATCCTTCTTAGGTATGAATAGCACTAGTGCTCCTATAGAGCTAGTTAAGCGGCGTATATAACCTGCTGCCTCTATATCCTAATTATACTTAGCGAGCGTTTGCAATTGCTTTATTAATATAGGGTATATAGGTCTATATAGGGGTTCCTTACTAGGTTTTAGTTTAATATAGTATACTACTCCCTTTAGCCTTAGAACTTTCTTTATATTTTCCTTATTAAAAATATTAGCAAAGTCTTAAAGTTCTCTAGGAATCTTCTTCTCCTACTTATTATCTACTAAGTATTTACCTAAGGTCTCTATATCATTCTTATTAAGGGCTAAGGCGCCTATTAGATATATAATATAGGCCTATTAGCTATTCTATATAATTTCTTAAGTAATCGCCTCTAGCTTAGTAAGTAAGAGGTATTTATATAACTAAGTATATATATAGATATCTATATAGATATCTTCTTATCCTATTAAGTTACTAGATAGAAGGATATCTCCTGCTCCTTTAGGGCAAGGGCTAATAATAAAAGCCTAGCAAATCTTCTATAAGGAACCCTAATTATCTATAAGGAAGAATATAAGCTAGTAGACCTTTCCTATAGGTATAAGCCTTCTTTAGAAATCTACTAGTTCAGGGGCTATAATACTAATAGCCTCCTTTAGTTAGAGTTTCTTAATAAGATCTTCTTATATAATATCTACTACTATATAGGTATCTATATTAACCTCTAGTTTAATTTCGCTAGATGCTTAGAGCGCTAATACCTATCCCTTAATAGTCTATCCTACTAGAACTAAGGTGATTTCTAATATAATACCTCTTAGGGTTGCTTCTATACCTACTCATTTCCTAAGTCTTTAGCATTAGTTGCGCGAGGTACTATAATTATACTTATCCCGCCCTATCTTAGGTTTAGGTTTCAGTTACTACCTATTAGCTATATATAGTTTTTAGTATAGTTAGGGGAGATATAGCTATATTTCTTATAGTTATAGCATTAGGGTCCCTAGGAGTTAGAGAGCTTACTACTAGGTCTAGGTATTGCGCAGGCGTTCGCTAAGTAGTTATTCTAGGATAGGGTCTCTAGGTAGTAATCCCTTAGGTCTATTAACCTAGGGGGTCGCGAGCTGCTCTTATAAGGGTAGTCTAGAGAGCCTAAGTATAGTTACTTATACGACTTAGAATAGCTAGTAGACCTTCTTATACGTCTCCCTTTTATAATCTCCTATAACCTCTATATATATAGGGTAAAAATATATATCTTAGTATAATTAATATCCTGCTTAAAGAGTTTATCCTTTAGGGTTCTAATAAGGCCCTAAAAGAAGGCATATACCTTTATATTACCTATATTCTACTTGCTAAGTGCTTAGTTAATAAACTCCTATTAAGCCTAATATATATTATCATCTTTCTAATAGCACTATCTCAAGATATTATAATAGTTTTATTCTTAGAGCTTAGGCGTGATATACTACCTTCTTATAAAGATTCTAAAGTCTTCCTAATTAGGGTTAACCTAATTCCCTAATATATCTATAAGTATTTGCTAATAATTCCGCTATTCTATTGATAGGGTATGCTCTATTATACTTAAGGCTTACTAGATATACTAGCTATTAGAGCAGCTAGGGCAGTGCTTATAAGCCTCTTTACCTAAAATAAGCTAATCTTCCCTTATTATACTAATAGATTCGCTAGTAAGGCGTGCTATATAATAATTTAGGGGTTTTTATAAACCTTAGGTAATTACTTAGCAGGAGCTTAGTTACTATCGGAATAACTATCCTGCGCAGGTAATCGTACCAGAAAGATAGGGTTCTTCCGTAATACTGTAGTTATTCGTGATATCTATCTATCGTAGGTTTGGTGGTTATAATAGCTATATGGGCAGTCCTTGCATATAGGGTCCTGGCCCTCCTATTGGTTGAATCGGCGCAATAGGTGGGTCCTATCGGCCCGACGTGGCGCCGGTCGGGTCGGCCACGAACCGCCGACTAGGCTTCTAATACTAGCAGTCTTTTATTACTACCGGTACCTACCCTATAATAGTCCATATTTATCGAGATAACTACTAAATAGTACTACTTATAAAAGGGGCCTAAATAGCCTAATAACCGCAGTCTTCGCATGTTTTATCGTTATCCCCTGATATGCTATATATCCCCGGCTACTATCGAACGACCCACCCCTCTATCCGTATCGTCGCCTTGTTGTTATTAATAAGCCGTTGGAGGGCTTTATTCGGTATTGACTTCGTGAGTCCATCGGCTAGGTTATTATCACTATAGATCCAGCGGATCTCCGCGATCTCGCGGCGCTCGTATAACTACTATAGCGCTATTATATCGATTATAAGGCGCTTTTCTTTCGTTATACCCAGCTTAACGAGGCATTCATATAGTAAATACGAGTCGGTATAAATAATAATTAATATCGACGGTAGATCTAGTCGATTAGAGACCTTTTGGAGGGTTATTGCGATCGCATAGGCTATATCGATGCTAGCGACTATGCTATAGATCTCCGAGGCTAGTATGCTGCGGGTAACGCGTTTTGATATCGTTAAGCTATAGTAGATGACGTTACTGTTGATTTCGAACGTATTAATAACCTTATTATTATTAGTCTCGTTAGCTAGTATAATAATAAAACCTAGTTGCAACGAGAAGTTATTATTATTAGCGAAAGATCTATTAATAAAAATAAATAGTTTTGCAATAGCGAGGTTAAGCGGGATAAAACTAAGGCCTCTATCGAGGGATCGTAACTACTAGAGTATTTACTAGTTGAGGATTCTAACGTCGTTAACTATGGGGTTTTGCTATTATATAGCGATAGATAGGTTAAAACAGGCCTCGGGTTAGCAAATTAACGCAATATACGCGCTGCGGGCGCGTTGTTTAACGTATTGCTGCTTTTAGACGGCTTCGTTAGCGGAGGGGTCGATAGGGCATAACTTAAGCCCTTAGTCCTTTTGGCGAAGGGTGAGGGTATTATAGTTATTAATCGTCACGATCCTACTATTAAATACGAGGGGGTTATTAATAGCGAGGATCTGCTTGGGTTTAGCTAAAAAGCTAGCTTTAGTTAATTCAGCCTCCTCAAGGGCGGAAAAAGCGTCGTTTAATAGGCTTAACGTATCGTTAGTTTACATACCTATAACGGCGAAAGATAGGTTATTTTTTAATAATATAAGCAGGCAGGGGTTAAACGACGAAGTCTCTATCTCGAGCCTCTCTTTATAGTAGTAGCTATATATAGCCTACTAATAGGTGCCAGCCTTAGCGATGCTATAGAGGGGTTTTATAACCTCTATAATAATATCGTCGGGGTATTTATACTATATTTAGGCGGGGATTTTAGCGAGGATAGGGCGGGCGAGATAGGTAGCAGACTAGATATAGGCTTGGGTGATATCGTAGATCTAAAGGGTTTTGCTATTAGCTAATAACGATAGGGCGATCGCAAGGATTAGCTATTAACTAGCTCTTTAGATCGTAGGGGCCTAGGTTAAAATAGCCTCTTTACTATCGTTAGCATAGCCCTGAATAACGAGTCTTAACTTCTCATAGGGCTAGGTTATCTTACCCTTAACCTCGTTAATAATATAGGAGCGGAAAATCTAGATCCTATTATAGCAGGTAGGGTCGTACCTAACGAAGTTAAATATATCTCGTTCGATAAGGGATTCGATCTCTTATCGGGTTAACTGCTCAAAAGGCTCTCTAGGGGTTATAATCATGCTATTATTATATAACTTAATAGCGAGGTTGTGGTTAGATTGCTCTTTAGCAGATAGGAAGGCCTCGTTAGCAGCAGTGATATCTATTTTAGTAAGGAGTATAGTTAAGGTCGGACCTAGCGCCGGGTTATAGCAGGGCTAGCCTTAGCGCTATAGTAGGGTGGGAGCTATGTTATTAGTAATAACGATAGTATCGTGGACTTCCTCAGTTGCCCTGTTAGGGGTTGCAGTCCTATTGTTATTGCTATTAGGTTTTATTAGTAGGTCGGTTAACTAGTAGTAAGGTTTAATAATAGTCGACCGGAAGGATTTCGGCCTATTAGGTAGTTAAACTACGTATTTATAGCTATTATTAGAGATAAGCTAGTAAGGGCCCTTCTAGCTATCTTTTTCACGCTATACTCTAACCTCTGACTAGAGAGGTAGGCTTAATATAGGCTTAGTTATAGGGCTATTTCGAGCTGCAATAGCCTTATTAACCTAATAACTAGCGTAGAGTCAGCGGATCTTATTAGTAGCCTTCTATATGGCTTAGGCGCGTTATATAATTAATAGCAAGGGTGCTAAATCGTCTATTAGGCGTAGGTAGGCTCTGAATACTAGTAGGGTTAGTACTAGGCTATCGGGCCTAGCGATGTCGTTAATAGCTTTTATAGCTATTTAGAGGGCGATATCGGGGTTAGTAGAGGGATCTTCCGCCTGGATAATCTCATAGGCCTAGTATAACGGCTTATAGTATCGTTCAACCTTCCCGATGCTATTATAAGCCTTAACTAGGACTTCTTTTATAGAGATTGCTATCTTTCGCGCAGATTAGCGAAATTCAGTAGATCGAAAGGAGGTGCTAGTATTAGTAACTATCTAGTCGAGTAGGCCCTGGTATATATCGATCTAGCAGATTCGAAGGGTCTGCTATATAGTTTTAGTAGATATATCCTTTATAAAGCGTACCGCCTTAAACGTAGTAGCTGTATTAACAACGTGGAGGGCAGGGCGGTTGCTATCGAGATATATAATATTAATAACGATCTCATAGTTGAAATTGTAGTCGTCTTTTATTATAAACTTAAACCGATAGGGGCTGCTGCTATGGAGTTAGTAGTAGTAGTAAAACTTCGTTAACTTATTGATAACGTCGATATTAATAGGATAGCTAGCGCGCTAAAGGACTTTGTGGAGTCGTTGGATAGATAGGTGACTAAAACGACGGTAGATATAGCGTAATTCGACGTTAGTGAGGTTATAACTCACGACGGCCTCTTCCGGGTTAGTCATAAACTATAGGTAGCCCTATAGTCGTATAACCGGGGTCGTGAGGTTATTACGAATAAGTTGGTTAGCGATATTATCGAATTTCACGCTAAGTTAGTCTATATTATAAAGGGATAATAAGAAGGGGGTATTCGTTAGTATTATATAGAAGGTTATATCGCTAAAAGGAGTTATAATAACTATTATTCCGAGGGATTCGATAGGGTTGGCGCTGCTAAAGCGGATCGAGGTAGCCCCGGCTATAGAGGGGTTAAGTTGGTAGTTAACCCTCTTTTGTAGGGCTAGGAACTGCGGGTGACCCCTGGTTGAATATCGGGCTGCGCCGGAGTCGGGGATAATCCCTCTGAATATAATTAACGAATAACGGTTAGTAACATATATTACGACGGGGTTATTATTATTATTAACTAATACGTTATGAGAGGGTTTAACGCAGTTAATTGCGTAGAGGGTTGACTAGTCGGCTAAGCGGGTTATTATATTACTGCTATTAACCGCAGTAGGTTAGTTGAAATAGGTAGTAGTAAGGAAGGCCTCGTCGTCGGTGCTATTAACCTTGTTACTATCGTCGTTATTAATAGATAACGACTAGTAAAAGAGGGTAATAGGGTTGTTAATAACGGAGGGGTTAGCTATAGTAGCTGCGAGGTCTTCGATACCCTCATACTACGCTAAGAACTGGTGATATTTAGCGGGGTTAGTGTTGTTTTGGACGTATTAGCTGCTCTTGAACTTGCTGTAGGCCTTAGGGCGATCGTTATTAGTATATTTCGTTAACTAATAGCCGGGTTTGCTGCAAACGTAGCACTTTTTGGCTCTTGCTGCGTTATTAAGGGTATTGCTAGCTATACGGGGCCTAAAACGATTCTTTCGGCTGTTGCTATAGTAGGTGTAGTTGGTCTAATAGACCCTAGTCCTATTATTATTTTTAGCGATATATTACGCTATAGGCCGGGTTATTATTAAGATAGCTGAATATAACTAGCTGAGGACCCCTTCTATTAACTCAGCAGGGTTAAAGAGGTAAAGATAGCACTCTTCAACCCCTTAGTAGGCGTTAACGATATAGTCCCGTAGGATGAGATCGGAGTAGTAGGCTAGCGGTAAAGCTCGTTAGACCTTAGTTATATAGTTAACAAGGATCTCTAAGTACTCTATCCTTATTTTAGAGGGGTTATTACGGATAACCTGGGTTAATATAGCCTAGTGCTACTCCGTTAGGTAGGCCTAGCGGGTATTATAGGATTTAAAGTAGTTACGGAGTTTTTTAACTATAGCTAGGAGGCTTAACTAGGCGCTGCTAAGTCGGTTGAAATAGTAATCGCAGGCTCGGCCTTTTAGTATAAGGGGGAGGGCGCTAGTAGCCTGCGATTGCTAGATCCCGACCTTCTCGTAGATATCCCGAAAGATAGTTAATTTTGCCTCTAATACGTCGTATTTAGCGCTGCTATACCTCATATCGTTAGCATAAAGCTTAGCTAGATCTATTAACTGCTTTAGCGTAGCTAGGAGGCTGTTATAGCCTATATCCTAGTTATTATTAACTACGTTATCTCCGCTAGTAGGCGTGGTTTTTACTAGCGCCGTCGTAGGAGGGGCCTATAGCTACGGGGTTCTTGGTTTAGCGCGGAAGTTATAGGTATTGCTAGCTTGGGTGAGGTTCTTATCGGGTATCGTGAGATAGGGTAGGCGTATAAGCATAACTAGTACTAATATCTCGCGAATAAACGTTAGGTTATTAGCGAGGTATCGTGGGAAGTCGTCTATATAGGTATCTAACTAGGCTTAGCTCTAGTAATAGAACTTCGGTCTAGTTATAGCCTTAATAAGCCTAATAGAGATTATTCTAGCTACTAGGTTAACTTATATTCTATAGCTAATAACGTAGTTTTTGAGGGCCTTCCTAAGCTTCTAGTTAGTCTTGCTAAATAGTTTAGCGGTCTAGCTAATAAAGTTATATAAGAATTCGCACTAGAAGGCTTAGCTAGTGTTCTTATCGATCTTATAGACCTCAAGTTAATAGCCTATCTATATATTTACTTATTTAATAGATATATTAGGAATATTATTACTTTCCTCGTTAATCTCAAAGACCTTACCCTATAGGTCGGGCTGGATAATGCCCTTAAGCTAGGTAGGGATAGGGATATCGCTGGAGATAGATCCTTAGATAGATCTATTATAGGTAGTAGGAGGAGGAGGGGGGTTGCTACCCGGCTTAGCGGTTAGGGTAGCTATTGTGAATAGAGTAGTAGAAGGGGGGGGGGGGGTATAGTATGCGTTATTTTT